>DWHQ01000325.1:0-15010 GCA_018247955.1 Eurytides marcellus marcellus | reverse complement strand
ACAACATGCTATTTTATAATTAATTTATACTTATATATAAAGAAAATGACAAATGCTATAACAGTAACCGAAAACTGAAAAAACGATCATAAAGTTATATGTATAAGTAATGTTAAATAATAATAACAACAGACTAACAGATAAAATACCACGAATTATACACGTGCAATACTACGTTTGAATGTACTCAGCTTAAGGTGGAATATATCTAAGGATTCATTATTTTTGACCAGTTTATTATAAGCTCATGATATTATATTATTATTACATCGTATTTATACGCTTTTGCTGAGAGATGTGTTCGTTGTTGTCCGTCCAGGCAACACGATGGCGGTCTTGGAGACGTCGCTAGGCGAGATCCGTGAGATCGACGGCAGCCTGAAAGTGACGCGAGCCTATCCGCTCGTGTCTCTCATGTTCCTCAAGAACTTACGCCGCATCGGCGGGACGCCCACCGATAACAAGTGAGTCGCTGTAATGTCGCTCTCGCCTTCAAAGTTTCACAACCTACGTAGTGAATCGCAGTTTATATTAACTAGTTTAAAGCTGATGTTGAATATAAGAACTGTATATTCAGCCACATTACAATATATTTGACTTTTTAACACGACTTCACAGTCTGTTCGTCCGATGAGTTAGGTGTTACATATGTCCATGGGCGGCGGTGATCGCTTACCATCAGGTGAGCCGATTTCTCGTTTGTCAGACAACTTTATAATTTTTTTTTTTCACTTTTTTTTTCTTTAAGCGTTTTACATAGATAAATTTCACACGGACAAACACCCAGATCCGAAACAAGAATTTGTAGTTCGTACAAATATTTGTCCCGGGTGGGAATCGAACCCACGACCTGCGACACCGAAGCCAATAACTTAGCAACTGCGCCAAACAGGTCATCAAAATAAATTTGCACCGGCGCATGAGCTCGCTGGTATGTAAGGCGAGTAAGTAAGTGGGGTGGTTGCGTTTGGTGTCAAGATTTGCGCGATTTGCGCAGTAAGCCCTTCCATCCACACCCCGCCAGCGCGGAGCCATCTGTGAACCGGAACATCGAGAATCGCTTATACACCGAGAAACTTGTCAATTGTTTTCGTGTGTAAATTTCGGAAGCCGAATCCAAATAAATTCTGTTATAATTATATATAAATGGCAATTTAATATAGTACCTTTTAAATATGATACGAAAAGTTATGACCCATGCATGTGACACATGTTTGTGTTGGGACTCTTGGTAAAATCTACTACCGCATTGTTATTAAACCTCATAGAATTAGTAAAATGCATTATTCCGCTCGAACCGTTAATCTTGTCACTTAACTCCATATAACAAAAAAATCATTATGTCATCAAGGGACATTATTTTAAGGAGATAAATTGAGGCGTTGAGCAAGTCATGCGCCTGATAGTAAGTGAGATACGTGCCCTGAACAATACAATATCTAACAGAACCTGCTTCGCCTTGCACTGCACTCGTCAATGTTACTTTGGTAATATAACTCTTCGAACCGAAACACAGTAGTGCTTACACATTAATGTTTGTCGGCTGAATAATTGGCAACGTTGTAGCCACTGGCTCCAGGAAGACTCTGCAGAGGATTTCAAGAAAAATATTAATAATTCTTTTAAGTCTATCTTCAATTTTATTCGGGGGAGTCAATGAATTTATGTCACTTATCAAGTCCATAAGACTGAAAAAAGGTCACACCAGAAAATAGTAATCGTATTTAACGATAAATGTTTTTGTAAAATAAAAGGTGATAAAAATAGAAGTGTCCTAATAAAATTTTCTTCGCAGGATGCAAAGTCTTTACATCTTCAACAACCCGAACCTGGAGATGCTTTGGGATTGGTCGGTGCACAAGCCGATCGAGATCAGCCGGGGCAAGCTCTTCATCCACTTCAACCCGAAGCTCTGCTTCAACCAGATCCTGCCGCTGAAGAATATGACCCGCGACCCTATCTCCACGTTCGACCAGATCGAGGTCTCCATAGACAACAACGGCGACCAAGCGTCCTGTAAGTCCTCATACGTTCCTAATTTTTCACATTACTCTTTTGTATGGTACAACAATAATGATATAATATCAAAGTACACATCATACATCTCACATCCGGCCATCCGATCCCTAACTAAGCAGAGCCTGCTCTATGGTAACCAGACGAGTGTTAGACATACTTAAATATTTTAAATGCGTACTTATAAAGATATTTATTACTTAACACCTAGACACAGAACAAGTACTTCTGCTTATCGCACAAATTTTATGTTCTAAGTGGGAATCGAGCCTAAGACCTTCGGCTGTGCAATCAGTGGCAATAACTGCTACACCAACGGGCAAATTTAATATAACTTCGGTTTTATCTGCAATTTTTTTGTGTAGATATCGAAAATCAATGGTTTCATAGAGATAAACAGAGCTATTCTCAAGGAGATAGGAAGGAAGGATTCTTCTTTATCACTCATACATATTGCTAAATATTAGCAATAAAAATAACCTTGTAACACCTCGATTTCGTCTCCAAAAGGTGAAAAAATCATTCATGGATCTGAGTATATGCGCCTATAATTAAATTCCACAGGATATCCTGGATCTACCACTTCAGCATTTTAAAACAGAAATTAGAAATAATCTATAGTATAAATCTTATTATACTGTTCACGAGTTTCTGATGGATCATAATGCGTGGAATTTAGTTGATTATGTCGTATGTATGTGGAATAGCTATTATATTGTATGAAGGCTTAAAATATTATAACGATATTTTTAAAGAGCAACTCTTGAGTTTCTCGCTGGCTCTTCTCAGCAGAACTGCATCCTGGTGGTAGTATCCTCACAAATTGAGATGTACAAAATTGCTTGAAAAAAGTAAAATAAAAAAAAATTATCATAGAATATAGTCTATGATAAAAATGAACCTTAAAATGAAACAATCCGCAAATAAATTGTATCTCCTATCTAACTTAACTATTTTGGTTTATACATTTATAAGCTTTCATTTACTGGAACCATCATATTAGCCCCTTGTGTATAAATCACAAAGACATTGACATTGAATGATCAATACTGATTGAAGTATACAATGACTGGAGCTGTTTGGTTCGAATACATAATGGTCAAACGCCATCACATTATCCTTGGTAAGGCTGTCACTCAAAATTGCGCAACGTAATCCCGTATTGTTTGCAAGCTGGTAACATAATATTTCGGGACGTCATTATACACTCAGCATTAATCGTATACTGGAGGGGAGGGAGTGGGGGGCGGGATGTTGCCACGGGAACAATATCTTCCGCATGTCCGTCACGCCACTGCGAAATTAATCTTACGTCGGGCCTTGCTCGGGCCTATATTAATTTATGTGCTGATTTACCACGAGCCTAGCGGTAGAGGAAAACATTGCGGAATACGAAGGGATTCGCTTATCTATTATATTAGAAAATAAATTGCACAATCCGTCAATCCGTCTGAAAGAGGTCCAGCTGTAGTGTATAGACACGGCTGTATTTTAATTGAGGCCCATAAAATCAAAGGCAGCTAATTCCAAGTCTGCCAAATATTTAAGAAGTTACAAAAATTTACCTTTTTGCGTATTTATATTCTATATTTTAAACCGGATTTATAAAGGATGGGAATATTAATTATTAAGTGAAATCATAAACAATAAAAGTTCTATATTTGAGAGTATACGGAGCCATAATTAACTAATTTTATGTATGTCTAGATTAGAAGGCATTTAGCTGCTTTTGATTTTATAGCCCTCAATTTTACTATGTATTTCCGTACTAGGTCATGCCTTACTATGGAGAAAAATGAATACCTAGCGTTTAGCTAGAGTTCCTTACCAAGCGAGGAAAACCTTACCATTTTCCAATTCCTCGAATTGCGCGTGCCGTTGCTTTATTCTATAAAGATCTTGGTACAAACAAAAATGGTTAAATATTATGGTGTGCCGTCAGGTTTCCAAGACGTGCTGAAGTTGAAGGTGACCGAGGTGCGTCCGAGGGCCGCCATCCTCACTTGGGACACGTACTGCTCGGAGGACATCCGCAAGATGCTCGGCTACTCCATCTATTACATCGCGGCCGAACACAACGTCACGCTCTACGGGCACCGAGACGCATGCGCTGACACGTGCGTTATCCATAATATTTCGTTGCTTGTTTTTATTTACTTTTGTCATTATATAGCTGTTATAGAGAATGATAAAATGATGTCTTCGTCGAACAAAGTAGACGGTAGGTTATATTCCGTTTTACAAAAAAATTCTCTTTTTCATAGACCCTAAAACAGCTATAGACCATGTTGATAATTAAACTTTTCTTTTAAAAATATTACGATCGTTTAACGTTGTTGCATGAACTCTCGATAAATCACTGTTGAACATTAATCGCCGTTGAATGTTTTTTATTAGTGAGGTAATGTCAGACATCAGTTTTTGCTATTACGTAAATGTACTAGCTCGTGTAAGTAATTAGCCTTACAGAAGGACTACCTTAAGTAGACAAATATCTATTTATCTCTTTGATGTTATATAAATATCCGAGACTAACTTGATTAGAAAATATTAATTACTTTCTTTTCTCTCTTTGTTTGTTAATCAACAATTTAACTGCAATTTTACGAGAGTTGTTTGTCAAATAAAAGTGGCGGCAATTTTCAAAGGGAAACTAACTGGTAGTTCAATTCCTATTCATCCATAATAAACCCTTGCTAAAGCCGAATTTCGTGGTCATAAAAAAGGGCAGCCCTGAATAACTTATCGAACCCGGTGTTTGCATGCAGGTGGAACGTTCTAGACGTTCCGATAGACGACGTGCGCAGCAACACCACGAAGCCGCCGACCAGCGCCAAGAGCGCGCTCAGCAACCCGTGCGGCAACTTGCAGCCGCAGTTCCGACTGCTGACGCAGCTCACGCCTTACACGCGCTACGCGGCCTACGTCAAGACCTACACCACGCTGCAGGACAAGAAGGGCGCGCAGAGCCCCATCATCTACTTCAAGACGTTGCCCGATTGTGAGTCAACCTCTACTACCAATTTGGCTGATCGCTTTCGGCGTAATTGCTAAGTGATATTATCCCGTCCGACTGTTAGTTTATTTAAGGTGTATTAAATTTAAAATTATGTTACTATACAAGCAACTCGTGCACCCGATGGTAATCGCAAGGCCATAATGCTACGTAGCATTTTATACTGCGACACGTGAAAACTCTGCTCGGCTCTGCGTTGCGCTCGTCACCTTGAGTTATGAAATGCTATATCAGTGTTCCCAGAAGAAGTCGCTACGTTGGATGGTTATGGAAATTAATTCCTTCAATTTATCTGTCTACTAGAATAAACGACATCGTGTAGCACTTACCTAAGTACAGCAACTATTAAGTGCGAACAAAATGGCCTTCTTATCTTAATGATAAATTTTATTTCCTTTCTTTTAATAATAAAAGAGTTCTTCGTTCTTCAAATACTTTAAAACTCTCTATTCCTCAACATGTCACTAGTTTCTTTGCTAAGTCTTTAACTATTCAGGCTACACTACTCCGAAATTGCTTGCCTGAAGATATACACAGAGCTTCTGAAGAAGCGTCATTAAAACGAATGGGCCGACAATTTTATTTGGATGAAACTGTATAAAATCAGTTATATGGTGGATGTTATCTTTTTCCACTATCCACACTATTATTATACATTATGTGTGTATATATGTAAGTATAATATATATGTATTTTATTTGCACCCTGCCACAAATTTATCTCCATACCCGGGTTGACTGGGAGAGAGCCTTTCAGTCCGCCCTTTGTAATCCTTTTTAAGTTGTTTGCAATAAAGAAAAAATAACATGGACTGATCTGAAATGACTGATTGATCGCAGCGCCCAGCCCACCGCTGAGCCTGACGGTGGAGCTGCGCAACCCGCACTCGGTGCAGATCAGCTGGCTGCCGCCCGCGATGCCCAACGGCACCATCTCCATCTACCACGTGGAAATACAGGCCAACAGCTACAACAGGCCCACCATCCTCGCGGACAACCTCAACTACTGCAACAACCGTTAGTCACTCACGAATATATCGCCGCATGTTACTGTTATTAGGTGTTAGTAACACACAAATATACAGCAGTCGTTTCAACTCAACGAAAAATAATTCATTTTGAAAAGAAAATTATTGTTATTGAACAACAAACAATAATATAGTACTAGAATTCTATTTGTTTACCTATTATTGATAGTACATGGCTCACATTTTTCTGAAGAAAGCGCGCATTTAGATATTTAGAGACGTGATGTTCTTTTAATAGGTATCTATACGAATATAGCAATATATTAATAAAAAATTATTTGAAATAAAATTTAATGTCATATACCAAATGTTTCAAATACTTTGCAAGGTCAACTTTAGAACTGTGAAGCATTCGAAACATCAGGAATATTAAACCTAATTAAGACAGTAAAATTCTTAAATGTACTTCATTTAATGACTACGTTTGGCTTGCGGAGTCGTTCGCATGGGTCTCGATTTTGTACTAATGCGTCAACGAAATGTACTACGTCACTAGATAAACTTTACTAGACAAAACAACGAACTGACATACTTTCGCATACATAATATTAGTAAAGATGTTCGAAAACATGTTTGGCATTCAACAGCGAGCGCGTTGTCGAACATGATAACGGTGCGCAACGAAGAGAGCGCGGAGGGGTCGGAGGGCGGCGGGGAGGGCGAGGGCGGCGGCACCGGCGACGTGGCCGGCTCCTGCGCCTGCGCGCCCAAGCCCGCCGCGCGCTTCGACACGCGGGCCGAGCAGGAGCGCATCGACAGCATCAACTTCGAGAACGAGCTGCAGAACCACGTGAGTTGGCCGCCTCGTCTCCACCCCGCTATGCACTACGCACTATCTCCAAGTTCCTTATCGACTCTCCTCTCGCCCAGTCTATACTAAGGAACCTGTGATAGTTCGAAGTTCAGGCGAACTTGAACCGAGCCTAAATAGAGTTAAAAAAATTACCATAAGCCATTGTGACAATAAATAATCTTTCAGGTGTATATAAAAACCGATAGAAACAAATCGCCGAAATCGGGCAGCAACAGGATAAAACGTGCCATCGACAAGGAGCTTAACAGCATGCTGGTTATACTGAGCGATTACAACAAACCCGAGCAGGGTCTCAAGTATTTCAACTCCACCGACACCGAAGGTAACAAGCTAGTGATACGTGTTCGCGGCTTTTAACATCCATATCTTAACGCAATCTTTCCGCTAATTCATCTCTGCTTACCCCCTAATAAGCTTGTCAGCATCATCCCCCTCATCACATCCGTTCCAACGTTCTTATTTCAGTCAAATGCAGTCGCATCGAGCCTAACGCTTGCATCATTAAGGACAATACCACAGGTTAAAAAATTAGTGATTTTCTACCGTTGTCGTGAATAACAGTTGTTGTCGCATGCCATATTACAAGTCAGTCAGACTGGGTTTTGTGTAATAGTTTATTCGAAGTAAAAGCATGTTTTTTTGAAATTTGTAGATAGAACCCATTACTCGCTTTGCATGTTCTTCATTTTATATCGTTTAGAAATAAGGTAATCTATGGAAAATCAAATGTAATTTCGCATGCATATGACAACCGATATGGATTCCAAGAATGAATGACCAGAAATTAAAAAAAAATATTCTACGTTTTCTTGAAAAATGTAATTATGAATGAATGTTATTGTTATAAAATAATTAAAACTTTTTACGTTGACGATTAATTTTAACATATATTCGAACTATGTTTCCTGTATTTTTTAACTACTAAGAAGCACTTATATACAAGAAATGGCGAACGTCCGAAAGTCGGCCTATAATAAAATCAAATTATATATAACAGCTTACTTTTCAATTGCCATATCTGACCATAAGACAAAGTGTTACAATTTTGATTGTCCATATTTCTAAAAGAAGTCTTAATGCGAGTGATATAGAGTAGTTTTTGAACGAGCAAACGCCGGCAGGTTACGTGAAGTCGCTATACTACGAGCTGGACGGCAGCACCCGGTCGCTGCTGGTGGAGAACATGCGCCACTTCACCTGGTACACCGTGAACCTGTGGGCGTGCCGCGAGAGGCAGGACTACGAGCCGCTCGACAACTACAACAAGACCTGGTGCTCGGGCCGCACCTTCAACACCTTCCGCACACTGGAGCTGCGTGAGTTGCTTTTACAATAACGAACACCATTTTTTTAATGATTTATCATAACATCATTTATTTAATAAATTCCAGTAGAAGCGATCACCGTTGCCCATGGACATTCGCAACGTCAAAGGACTTGCAAATGCGTGGCCGGCCTATAAGGTGGGAATAGAGGGAGGGGTAGGGAAAAGGGTGGACCCTCCCTACCTCACATACCGAACGGAACGCGGAAGCAAAGACACTTTCACTTTACACCGATTGTGTGGTGTGTGGAATTTTTGAAAGAGGGAGGGAAGAGGAGTAGAGAGGGAGCGGGAAGGGGAGAGAGGCAGAGGTAGGGAGGGGAGTGAGAGATGGAGGGAGGGAAGGGAAGGGGCCACCTCACTCACCGGACGAAACGCGGAAGCAAATCACTTCCACTTAGCCGCCCCATTCGGCAGCGGGAACATGCGTGGATCTGCCACCGTCCAAAACGTGTCACCCGGATCCTGCTTGGTTCTGCGCCAAAACCAAAAATTAAAAAAAAAATATGCTGCACATATGAAGTATGCTCATCATCGAGAAGGAAGCATATTTTTAACTTTAACCAAGGGGTTGTTGAAAACACATTCGGTACTATTATAACATGTCTATACCCAGTAAATGCGCAGGCAACATTGCCCTTCAAACCGAAACACAGTAGTGCACACGTTGCTGCTTGGCGGTTGAATAACTGGTAACGCAGGGTTACCAACCCTAGAGGACTCAGCAAGAGTCCTGCCACTTACTAGTATCATGAGATATGTTATCACCATCGGTCGATTGTCCACAGCGAACGCGGACGTCGTGAAAGACGTGCGTGCCGAAGTGATCGTGTCGAACAAGACGCTGCCCGAAGTGAACGTGACGTGGAAGCCGCCCGAGAACCCCAACGGCTTCGTGGTGGCCTACAACGTGCACCACTCCCGCATTGAAGACAACATTCAGGTTGTCTATTCATACAGCGACGGAACATTAGATGTTTTAATTTTCTTTTCTTTTAATATATGCTACGTTTGAAATGAGCGGGTTGGTCTGATTAAGAGAGCAAAATTAAAAAGAAAGTAAGTGACAGCCTGTACTTGTGCCACTACTGCTACTGCTACAGGCTTAGTTCTCTGTACACCGATCCCGGTGCAACGGAACGTGCGGCGAACGGACTTTACATACATACTTTACATCTAAGGTTTTTTTCTTATCATTTTTTAAATATGATTTTCTTCGCGTATGTGTACGGTGGTAAATCAGCAAGAAGAATCGTCATTTTGTAATTGATAACATAACAGGAAATGGATAGTAATACTATTTTTGTTTATTGTTTACCGCCATTATACTAAAAACGTTCAAAAATTTCATAATCCATCCATCCCTTAGCTGATTTCCTCATAATACGCCTGTGCACCACTTGCTGTGTTAATATGTGAATATAAATATATAAACACTGTTTCGGCGGTAGGCGAAAGACGTGGGTCTACAAAGTTGCATAACGGCCAGCGACTACGAAGCGAGCGGGCATGGCTACGTGCTACGAAACCTGGCGCCGGGCAACTACAGCGTGCGCATCACTCCGCTCACGGTGGGCGGGGCTGGTAACGTCTCCGCCGACGTCTACGTCTTCATACCGGTGCGTGCTTAACACTCCATTCTACGTAATATAAACTTAACTCATAAAAAACTACTCGATTCGGTGACCTTGTTGATCGTATCTAATGTGTATATATTACAACTCGTATTATATGTATATTTCCAGAACTACTGAATGTCTAATATTTAATGTACTGTAATTTTTAAATTAATGACATAAGTAGTATTGGCATTCGTTTAGCCGTTCTCAACTTTTTAGATAACAAATGAAAATTTACACGATGACCCAATTTTTTAAACGGCTAGTCATATGTGGAAATAAACTAGATCTTAATGTTACAGGCTCAAGTTATAAATTTCTCTGATTGTCGTTTTTGTAGCGTAGCTTAAAAATCTGGGTACTGTAAACATATTAAAATGAATCCTGGTCTGGTTCCTCCATCGCACGGGCATTCCAAAATAAATCTTACCGCCCATTAGTTTAAGATGTCAATTCGTGTGACAGGAGCGGCGTTCGGAGACGGGCTACATGTGGGTGTGGGGCGCGTTGGCGGGCGGGCTGCTGCTGCTGGTGCTGGTGGCCGGCGCATGGTACGTGCGGCGGGGGCTGCCCTCGCCCGAGGGCAACAAGCTCTTCGCCACCGTCAACCCCGAGTACGTGTCCACGGTGTACGTGCCCGACGAGTGGGAGCTGCCGCGCACCAGCATCGAGTTCATCCGCGAGCTCGGACAGGGCTCCTTCGGCATGGTACCACCCTACTACCTCTCGCACTCAATTGTACGGTTTCCGAATGCCCGTTACGTCACTAGTCGCTTTTCTCGGGTTTCAGGTGTACGAAGGCATCGCTAAGAATATCGAGAAAGGAAAACCGGAAACGCCGTGCGCTGTGAAAACTGTGAACGAGCATGCCACTGACAGGTATTTTATTGTGTTTATTCTTCGCCTGTCACATATTTATTACTTCAATAAAGATTAATTTATATGACTGTTCCTATAGATTTTTAATTGCTATGTTCTAGGATTTTTTATATATTTAAAGACAAGGTTAGATTTTAAAAGCGAATAATTACTTCTACGCTGTGTTATATTATTATTTCATACATTCAAGTAAGAAACGAAGAATATCGTTTTCACTCGCCTATTGCTTAGGCGCCGTAAAGCTACTGGACACTGTTCCCACATACATATGCACATGCCCTACAATACAATATTTGGTCATAATTATTGTAGTTAGTTTAGTGTTTACACAATATTTACGAAAAAACAATTGTGTTGCCAGCCTATTAAGAATGTGGTGTCAATCTAAATACATTAACTATTAATTATTGATTAATTTACCGAGTTATGTTGTCACTCAGTTAAAATGTATAAGCAGTCAAGTTGTGGTATAAGTATTTCCCACATAATGTAAAAATGTTACGTACTTAACAAAATACGTACAGATTATACGTGGAGTCGAATTTAGACAAACGCTGAATTCATTCAGCGTTTGTCTAAATTCCACCAAATCGTTGTATTATTGTTGGACAGGAGTCGAATTTAGACTAAATGTCTAAATTCGACTCCTGTCCAACAATAATACAACGATTTGGTCACAGACTGAATGGTTATCTATCTGTATGTTCGCAGGGAGCGCATCGAGTTCTTGAACGAGGCGTCGGTGATGAAGGCGTTCGACACGTTCCACGTGGTGCGGCTGCTGGGCGTCGTGTCCCGCGGCCAGCCGACCCTCGTCGTCATGGAGCTCATGGAGTTCGGCGACCTCAAGACCTACCTGCGCTCCCACCGGCCGGACGCCGACTCCTCGCTGCCCAAGAAGGACGACGCGGCGGCCCCCACGCTTCAGAACATTCTGCAGGTGGCTCTATAGTGTGCTTTATGGCACGACAAAATCCAAGTGACCTTGGTGAAACTAAACATTTGTCGCAATTATAAACTATCCAAACCGATGACGACAGACATATTAAGGTTGCGCCGCGATCGAAAATGCTTGAACCTTCCATCCGTGTATACATTGTAAACATTTTGCGCAATATACACATTTATGTAGACCTACTGTTACTAACATAATTATACTTCATAATAGCTTGGAACAACTTTATACTGCAATACAATATTTTTATTTAGTTTTATAGATATCAATTATAGTGTGGCGTTAAAATAGGACAGTGACCTCATGAGCGCTGATAATATTCAACTTGTTAGTCATCTCCACTCATGATAAGTGGCCTTCCAGATGGCGATAGAGATAGCGGACGGTATGGCGTACTTGGCGGCCAAGAAGTACGTCCACCGGGACCTTGCGGCGCGCAACTGCATGGTGGCCGGCGACCTCACCGTCAAAGTGGGCGACTTTGGGATGACTCGGGATATTTACGAGACGGACTACTACAGGAAGGGCACTAAAGGCCTGCTGCCCGTCCGCTGGATGAGTCCGGAGAGCTTGAAAGACGGGGTGGGTTTATTTTCTACTTTTTTAAAGATTTTTTTTTATAAAGTAGGCAGGCAAACGATCAAACGGCTCACATGATTGAAAGCGATAACCGCTGCCCATGGACATTTGCGACGTCGAACGTTGTGCAAATGCGTTGCCCGCCTTAAAGGTAAGGGAATTTTTGGAAAAAGAGGGGGTGAGAGAGGGAGGAAAGGAGATGGGGAGACAAGAGAAGGAAGGGTATATCGACTGGGTTGTTGCCAATTTATTCCGCGTGGAAAACATTCTGTAAATATGATTTATTGATTTGCTTTAAAAAATCATTGGTTTCAACTACGACGCTTCAACAAACAAAAGTATTAGATTATTTAGACTTATTATTTACGTTTGTATAATATCTGTAACTTATGAAAATTTATGTGAATGTAAATAGCTTATAATGCACATCAAAGTAAAATAATTATATCGTTTTTAGGTGTTTTCAAGCAACAGCGATGTGTGGAGTTACGGTGTCGTGTTATGGGAAATGGCGACGCTCGCGATGCAGCCCTATCAGGTATTAAAACATTAATATAAAATATAAATAGAGTTCGTGTCATTTCATTGGAGTATCGTAAAATTACAGAGATTAATAAAACTAAATGCAACCAGCTCTATTGTCTACTCTATTGATAAGGGGAAATATTGAATCGGCAATCGCGTATGTAAGTTTCTCTTATGATGAAAGTATAGCCTCACTAGCGGCTACACTAAAATAAGCGTAATTCACCCGGTTATAGGGTCTTTTTTATTTTCCTGGGGATATGTGAGCGAGAGTCCCTGCGGGACTAAAGATGGGTTACGACTCTGGCCAGCCCTTTACCTTTGGCTCTGTGTAGGATCCTCTTGACTTTACTGTGGGTATTTGAGGCGAGTTGAGATACTAGAGCATGTTAACCGGTAGGGCAACTGATAACGCTAAGCTCAGCTAACGTTGGTTTATGTTCTTTAAAAATTGTAAAAGGACGTTTGTGTGCTAAAAGTTATTATACAATAAATGATTTCATTAAAGATCGCATACCATGAGAATGATGTGATCACCTCCAGGCTATATCAAGATACAAATTATAAAAAATTGTCAACATAATTTAAAAAAAAAAAGAGTTTATGTCCCGCTGAGTTTCTTTCGCCTGTTCCTCTCAGGTCTGAGGCATTTTTTTCCCGAACAGGTAATAGAATTATTAGACATCAAAAAGTGATTGTGAACCAATCCATACATTTCGAATAAAGAATTTTCACTTTGAATATCTAAACGACTTTACTAAACTGATCGACAAGCCAACATATCGCATGTCGGCCATTTCCTTCCGTACGAACGGTCTGAATACTTACGATCTGGTTGCGCAGGGCCTGTCGAACGAGCAGGTGGTGCGGTACGTGGTGGAGGGGGGCGTGATGGAGCGGCCCGAGCACTGCCCCGACCGGCTGTACGAGCTGATGCGCGCCTGCTGGTCGCACCGGCCCCACGCGCGCCCCTCCTTCCTGCAGCTGGTGGCCGACCTGGCGCCCAACGCACAGCCCTACTTCCGCCACCGCTCCTTCTTCCACTCGCCCCAGGGCCAGGAGATGTACGCGCTCCAGCGCACCGCTATGGGTGAGCCCCGACTCCTCGACTCCCAACTCTTAATGAACTCGACGCATCTCGACTGACTGTGCAACTAAGCAATATTATTGGTTAAATGTGAACAGCATTAGCCATCTCTGTCTATTAAGCCAAAATCTTTTATAACAGCTCTTGCAGTCTGAATGGTGTATTGCCATCATCATTACCATCCGATAAACCGCAGTTTCTACCTTTTCCAATGAAAGTGGTTTACAGTAATCCCCCCTATAACGCGGTAGATTGGTTACGCTTTATAAGGGGTATTCCTTTTTAACTTGGGTTTTGTTTCCTTTTCATTTGTCATGGCTTAAAACTATTTTGTTTTGAATAAAATTTAACTTGCGCCTTTTAATACACAAATTTTATAAAATAATATAATTTTGTAATAACACAATTGCCACATGTGCAAAGGTACGCGAAGATAATTATGAACTGTACAAATCATAAAATTCACAGTACAGAAACATGTGCGTGGGAAATCCCCGCGTTATATGGGGGAATGCCCGTGTTATATGGGGGATTGAAATCGCGTAATATGAAAACGCGTTATGAGGCTTTGATGACCCGTTTGGCGCAGTTGCCAAGCAATTGGCTTCGGCGTCGCAGGTCGTTGATTCGATTCCCACGCGGGACAAATATTTGTATGAACTACAGATAATTGTTCCGGATCTGGGCGTTTGTCCATGTGAAATTTATGTATGTAAAACGCTCTTATAGCACAAGATATTTCTATCTTACAATAGGTGCGTTTTTAAAAAGAAAATAAAAATAGAAAAGAAATAAATTAAAACCAGTCATCGAGAATGCGGAAGATTGTTTATATGTATATGTCACGAATTTCTATCACAAATATTTCCATCATTATAAAAGTGAAAGTACCGATTGCAGAGTCCGCCTAAAGCTCACTGCTTTGCCAGTAAATTTACCGCCAAGCTGTCTATGAGAACTACTGTGTTCCCATTTGAAGGGAAATGTAGCCAGTGTTGATAGCAAAGTTATTGTTAATGCAGATCCTATAAGTTAGGGTGACGAACATAGCGCAGAGCCAGGTATTTTTAAACTCGTAAAGTTCTAATAATGTCCTCCCGACCGATTCCGGCCACGGCGGCCGATCTACAAGAGATCAGCCAACTGTGCAGGATATATTATAGTGCACA
>DWHQ01000324.1:0-15015 GCA_018247955.1 Eurytides marcellus marcellus | reverse complement strand
AAGGGAGTGGGCCACCAGCCACCTCACTCACCGGACGAAACATGGAAGCAAAAACACTTCCACTTCACGCCGATTTTTTGTAAGGTCGTGGTACTTATCTGGTTTGAGCCGGCCCATTTAGCAGCGGGAGTAGCTACGCGGCTCTACCACCGTTAAACCTGTATGTTTTCATATTATTCGCAAATCCAATAATGTTATTAACACATATTACATCATTGTATGAATCCCTACTAATATTATAGGCCCAAATCGTTAGTTTTCTATTAGTCCATAAAGTAACAAAACAAGCAGTCGTGCGTCTAATGTGAAAAGACACATTCGCGCATAACAACACAGTGCTACATTGTATTTTTAACTACATGAGTTCAAATCTACTTAGATATGCGTTGCGCTTATCACTGGCAAAACTTTCCTTCAAGCCGGAACACAAGTGTTGTTGGACACTAATTGGCGGCAAAATTACTGGTTATGCAGTTTTAAAAACTCAGGTGGACTTTGCAAAAGAGTTGTAGTACTAGAAATTTATGCGTCAAAATCGAAGATATCAACCCGTTCTGCATAGTCATAACGATTGCGTTAGTGGAATTAACATAAAACGAAAAGACACAAACGTACATAAGTCTTTCTCGTGTTCTGACCAATTTTGATTACTTATAGCCATTGTTATCAGCTCACCAGGTGTTCATTTAGTGAAAATACTATAGAACCTATTTATAGAACACCGATAAAAAAAGTAAACAATAAATGTTCAAAAATGTATGTAATATTTGTGGTGATTTCTATTACTAGGAAAAAAAAATTGGCTCTAGTGTTAATATGATATTGTTACAATATAAGTCATAAATGATTGTCATATTCTAAAATTTATGTGAATCGGTAAAGAATTTCTTATAATAAATTTTTTATGTTTAAAAATGAATAGGCAAGTTTTACGTTGCGTTTGGGAGAAAGTGCACCAAATTATTTTGCTCTAATTATATCGTGATGCTTGATATTATATGCATGAGTTTGACGTGAGAACTTCGACCGGATATGTTGACTCACTTATCTATTGCTTCGGGCGATAAAAGATTCTGATTGAAGCAACATCACGGAAATTTTAAAGAAAAAAAATTACAGTTTTGTTCTTAAATATGGCAAGATTTGACAAGATGATTTAAACTGTCATAGAACATTTTTTAAGAAAATAACGAGTATAATTTTTTTACTAAGACAGGGAAATGAAACTACATGTATCAAGATTAATGTTTATTTTAATTTCTAATAGCTTAAACGGAAAAAATGCTACGGCACATCTTTATTGTTTAGTAGTTAAATCATTAATATTTGATGGATAAAATATTTTTTTATTAATTTATATAATTCAGTTAGATAAAAATTATGAAGACAGCATTTCTAATGCCAATGACTAATCGTAAATTCTTATTGATCATTCTAATGCAACAAATCTGTAATTATACGGCTTCTAACATGAACATATGCGGTGGTATTATATTAAAAATCAATTATGCCACTTTCGTTTTGTAATAAAAAATACGGCATGATTGAGCATAAACTTTTGTGTGGTATTAAATTGCGCTCGAAATTATATTATTCGACTCGAAGCGTAAAGTAATTTGTAAAACTACCAATGATTCTAAGTAATTTCGTAACCCGTGCTCAGAGGCTGTTGAGAGTTATATTAAATTGTAATGTTTTTGCCTGTGTTACCTGGCTATTAATATCTCGCAGTTTGAATAATATCTTTCGACCATTACTTCGTTAGATTGTAGTTAAATATTTATGTACAATTCTTAAATAACACTTACATGTTTTAATTATAAAAGAAAGTAATTCAGTTTTTTATTAAAATATTTATAATTTTTGTAAGTTAATTATCTGACTAATACAAACTTTATCAAGTTAACAGCCACCCTTTATATCAATTATTATCAATGGCTTTTTATTGCTGGCCTCTATATTTCTACTCTTCTTCTATATTTTTACTCTGGCCGTTGTGAGAGTCAAATATTTGAATTATGAACTTTTTTATCCTTGAAGATGCGTGTCAACAAAAATGAACTCGCGTGTCAGCACTGACACGCGTGTCATAGGTTCGCCATGACTGAACTAAAGCATGCTTCTTTGTTATATTTCATGATTAACTTAAAAAGTGAGTAAACTAATTAATTGTGTGAATATTCACTAATTCGATATTACACTGTATAAAAATATTTTATATTATAACTATTTGTCCTATAAGTATATTTACAACATAATATTTTACATCAAATACTTTAATGCTAACCATGGAAATAAAAATGAGTGGCATGGATTATATTACAAATATTTTTTTGGGTTAAAACACAGGTTTTCACTACGTATAATTTGAAAATAGGTCGTATTACAATAATAATAAATGTTTCAAAACTTTCTACAGCTCTGTTTCACTTGCAATAATTGTAAGCTACGTTATGTGACCAGTACTTTACCATTTCCCGGGCGACTCCTGTTGCAAAAAACAGATATATCACGTCAAAATATGTCTCACGAAACTAGTTAGACGAGAGAAGCCCAAGGGCGACTATAGCTTGATCTAGTGCATTATTTATTATGGCAGCGATTTCTCGCGAGCGGTACGAGATTTCACCACTTTCATCTTGTCGTGCGTTTACGGGTATACGCAACATTCATTCAATGATCAACCATTTTTTGATTACTTGACGCTTACAGACGGACTCTGTTCTGCTGGCAAGATGCACCGCGATCTTACCAATTTACTTGACTTATTTAATGCACACGGCATTAAACAAATACACAGTGCACACAAAGTGTACAAGGTGCACAAATATGAAAACGAAATAATTAGACTAAAACGTAAATACATAATTATCCGTGCGATTTAATTGTCTATGGTGTGGCTATTAATCATGCACCTGACAAGCGCAGATAAAACAAAATGCTTTCACTTTCGCGCGTTTCCGCAGGCGACGCGGGAAGTCGACTTATCGCTGAAAAAGCTCATTGTGTTTCGCGTTATTGTTGCGGCAAGGACGATTTCTCCAACGTAGCACGTTAGATAACAAAAAATTATGGCAAGTTTGCTTACAAGTTTGAGTTCGAGTATAGCAATAATATATAAAAAAGAGCCCTATAATAGATATCATTTATTAAATCGAGGCTTATAAAAATACAATGCTAAATATTTCCCCTATTTGAACATAATAAATTTGGTGATAGTTTTTTTTTTATTTTTTTAAATAAAGCAAACGTATATAAAAATACACTTCTATAATCCATAACCAGCATTTATTAAAATATAACCGGCTTCAATTACTTTAGTCATTAAATCTTCACGTCAGTTGTTTCCTTTATCCATGTTTTTTACGAAAACTATAAATTACTATTTATACTTTACATTTTATTGTCTGCTAGGTATGAAAAACAAATTATTGGTCTGTATACCATTCCTATTAAAAATCTCCAAAAAGTAAAACTATATAGTATACTTATATGTAAAACTTAAGCTTTATAATAAAGTAATATAAATAGGATAATTCTAGTCAACGATTTGTTGTAAATGAATTGTCATTTTCCATTAACCAATTTGTTTACAAACATCTGAAAATAATTCACCATACTCTGTTGGGCTGATGAATATAGTGTTAATTGTAATAATGGACTGCTAGGAGGAAATAGTGTTCTGTAATATGTTAATTATTCAATGTATTTCTAAAGAAGCTATATAAATAAATCGCTATTTAAATTTTGGCAGACCATCAGCTTTTCCACCCTTCTTATCTTATCTTATCCGGTATACGGACCTGGACAGCGGCTGTTGATTGGCAAGCGGAGCGGGAAGCGGTGAGAACCGCCCCGGGACCCGGGTAAATCGGCTTCGAGCACGCTTTCGAGTGAATCACTGTTTCACTCGAAGGCGAACTCTTCCTAATGTGTTAGTGAGTGTGAACCGTGTTAGATGAGCTAGTGTGATCCCTACTGTGAGTCGGTGTAGAGAACGCGGGCGGGACCCTCGGCGATGAGTCCTGATATCTTCCACCCGTTTCCCATGACTTTTATGTCATTTACTAAGATTTTTGACAATTTTTTTTTACATAAACTTTAATGATAATTATTCCATACATAAATTAAAAGGTAGCGAGGTTGTTTTTTTTTGATCTGAATTACGTTTCTCATTTGGCACTTAAAACTTTTAACACCACCAAAAATTAAATACAAGCCAATGTCTATAACATTTACTGAAACCAACCTTTTTTTAGTGGTTTTACTGACTAAAAATAATATAATTCACGTCTAAGCGGTTGATGATTTTCCATTGAACATAATTTTAATATTCAACAACGTTGTTATTTAAGGTGCCTTAAATATGTTTCACCGTAAAATGGTTAGATGTAAGCTGATGTAATTGTGCATTTAATAGATTCAATCACGTGCATGACAAATCATTCTTAAAAGTATTTTCGTTTGTTACAGGTTTTCATTACTCGGTCGCGCCTTTATGCTGCCAAGATAACATTGTTAGTAAGTATAATAAATTCAATTCTCTCCTTTCACATGTTAATTTTACTGATTGGTTTTCATTAAAAGCCGTGAGCGCTACGTACGATTTCCAAATGTCCGTTGCGCAACACGAGATCACAATTTATTTACGTAACATTCGTTCGTTAAAAAACAGAAACGTTTCTTATATTTTGCACTCGGTCGATTATTTCTCGATGAAATATATCGACTTTCTCCCGCGATAATTACCTAAGTGCGAGAAGGACCGCGGTACAGTATTGCGCAACACATTTTAAGCCCATTTTGTTTCACATAAGAGAGTGAAAGTGAACTCTGAAGAATTGTGAACTCGTTGCAGTCAAGTTTAACGCGGGTTTTTAAAATTTCTAATAATTTTTAATATATAAAACTCGCTGTCTTGGTTATTTTGAGATTGATGATAAAATTAACAATCTGAAGTTTTTAATATAAGAACAAGAAAATGAAACTAAAAATAAAAATATATTCATTTAACTATTAGTGATACGAAGTAATAACATTTAGTAATAACACCTTTGATTACTTTTATATAATTGGCAAATATGACGATGGCAACGTCAGTCATCTTTCGTACAAACTAAGAAATTCTTTATTCTCTTTTTAAAACATTGGCATTTTGAAGCGATTTGAACGTGCTAGTAACTCCTGTTCCGGAACTTATTGTGAAAATCTAATAAAAAACCAAATCCTATAGAATATAAACTTAATGGAGAAAAGGTAGTAAATAGACTATGCGGACAGCAAAGGGGTTTGCTCGCTGTGTTATTTATGGAAATCCCCGTAACACGGGGATATTGTTTCCTTGTGGAACAGGGTAGGATAGGATAGGCCAAAGTAATTTCTCTCCAGATATAATATCCTGAATCTCGGGTAAAGAGGACATCACAGGGCCAAGTAGGAGCTTCTGTTATCGGTGAGCATGTCGCTTGTCATTGGCTAGAAAAAAATAAAATTGGCTATAAAATGTATATCGACAAATAACAACTGAAGTACGTTGTATTATAATGTGGTTCTATTTTAAAAACTGCAAGGCAACGTCTGCTAGGTTATCTACTAAAAACCATGAAGTTAATTAGTTATTGTCACCCATAGAAACACAACGTGTGATCGGAGTCAGTTTTATGAGTGCAGGTCACTTTTACCTAACGTATGATGAAATGAGAAACAAACATATCAAAATTTGTCAATTTTACGGTGGTATTAAGACCTCAACTTTAGGTAAACTTTCACGAAAGACACTAGAAGCTGCGTGACTATACTTTATGTAAAATGTCTACGACTGAACTTTCTTTCGTAACATAATTCGTTGAGCTCCAAAAGCGGCTTACAATCATAGTCCTTAGTGGCCGCTCCATAGTAATTTCGACACAATGGGCAGCAGCAGTGGTAGCAAAGCCATCAATTATTATCTCACGGCGTTGCGCAATACGGGTGCGTTGCCCTCGTCCTTGAGCCCATAAACCGACTTTCTCTTCCATGACCAGCTGCGCCTGTAACTTTACACGACCCGTATAATTTTACACGGGCCTTGTGATATCGAAATCACGAATTACGAAACCGTATCAAAGCGCATCATCTTTATGTTTAAATTATTTCAATGTTCAAGGTTTAAAGGTTTAAGGTACAGGTTAAAAGGATTTGTATATAACTTAAGCTTTTTGCTTTATTAATAGGCAAGTATTAATAAAGCGATCCGTTTTGCAATTAACTATGAAAAAAACGAACAAGCCCTTTACAGGCATCAAGGGTTAAGAGGCCTTTGTTTGTCGATGTTAAATTAAAAAACTGTTTTTTGTTTAAATTTTCGGTCTATCACATTACAAGCACGGATACAGTATCCGTGCGGCTTTCATAATAAATCATCGGTGAACAAAAATCAGAATACGAAAATTTCACTTTTTATGAACGAATAAAGAAAGTACATTTAAAAACGTTTGTGAGACAGAAAAGAGTTACGCAGATAATTGCGTTTAGAAAGAGCGATGTTACACATTCGATATAGAGATAAACGCGCCCACTCGGAGTGGTTGTTACTCGATAGCCGAGTATCGCTTGTCGGGAAATTGCCAGGCGTAGCGTGCCGTAGAGCGAAGGCGATTTTCTCCACTTCAGTTCCGGTTGCGGGACTGGAAGTGCTGGGATGGGTACCTGCTGTAACCTGAGCTTCATTCTCTACACTGGCAGAGTGCTGTTCGTCTAATTCGCTCATGTGTTTTAGGTTAAAGAAGCATTGATAGATCAGTTTTATTGACATTTTATACCATTCTCAAGGTAATTAATAAAAAAACTTTGCGCGATTTATTATAAATAGTATAAAAAAAGGTTAAAGATGTTCAGTCTCCAATTTAATATAATATCGAGTCGACTCAAAACAATTTGCGTAGTGAAGTTACATATGTATTTGTGTAAAAATTACATCCTTTTGGTAATGATAAAGTTATTGTACTGATAGACTATCAATACAAGGATTTGTTTGTTTTTATATCAACTCGCCTTGTCAAGACGGGCCTTAAAGTATCGGTGGTTAATAGATTTTGATTTTAGCAATAATATGAGTAAGTAAAAAAAATCGTCTAAGCTTAAGTAAATTTATCCCCATTAGGATATAAAAGGAAAGTGGTGACAGCGAAAAAAAGAATATATCTAAAAAAATAATTATTATACATACATAATTTTATTTTATGTACAATTAGATGGTAAGTACATATTTAAAACAAGTAAAATAAGCAGCCAGAATATGTGCTTCTTGTTTTGAAATACGTTCATCTTTTTTTGTCCTAGAATCTTTTTTATACCGATGAAAGTAGGGGATTACACCAGTTAAACACGTTCATCTATTTTCATTACTGTGCCAAAGCCTTGTCGTATATTTGAAACCGAGCTAATCTAGAAATCAAGAACTTGGAACGGGAAAGTCTAATCAGACCTGATTAGTATTCACAGTCAAGGGAGAGCAAAGACTTATGTATCGCTTCAAGTTTATGCAAATAAAGTAGATCTGTTAGAATATTGCCCCAATACATCATGATACGGATATTTCACGCCTTTCGGAAGCAATTTCTGCGTCCAACGGGCTAAATATATTCAGCTCCTCGACATTTATTTATTATTATTTACTGCTTACTAACATTGAGTACTCGTTCTTAAGATTACTCTTTCGCTATAAATCATTAGATAATATTTCTTAGGACGGAATTCTAAAATAATACAGGCAGTCAAAGTGCAAGGTTTTAATAGTGGCTTCTCTCAGGTGATTTTATTCGATATAACATTTGTATAATTTCACGAATCAAAACATTTTCTTTCTATATTATAACTAACGAAATAAACACACTAACAAAATTTCGTTCATGTATCTTATTGCATGGAAATTTGTGGAAAGTAAAGATCTATTTGTTGAGAATAAAATTAATTTGTTTAGGAGAAACACATTTTATACGTCAAGTTTACAATTCAGTTTACAGCTTCTCCCTTATTGCTATATCAATATGTTAATCATCGTAATGTTACTACTTCTGTTTCAATATTACGCAATACCCGTTAACTAATTGAATCGGGCCGCTGAATTGATAGTGTTGTCAAATTGTTACCTTAGCGGTAGCATTGTGCGATCGCGCTATCGAAAGTTACCGGACTTCGTTCACGACCAATGCCAAGTGCGGCGAAGAAAGCGATCTGCCCAGCTTCCTAGCCGTCAGACTTATGGTCATCTCACTCCTACATATTCGGACCAGCGCTCGTAAGAAAGAGACTACACGATTAAAAGAGAAAGTGGGACGCGTCACCTCTCAGTGCCATTAACACGGGCATTGAACGTCGAGGATGGATAGCATCTTTGGATATCCTTAAACGAAATTTGAATGGTATTACCTCGGCCGTAGGATTAGTTTCGGTTGGAGCTTGAGATTTCACGGTATGGCGCCCGGGCGTTTCGCCATTGGTACGTAAGCAGAATTCGGAGAGCAACGAACCGCCGCGGTGAAAGTGTTGCGCGACGTAACCTTGAGCCCGCGTCGCTCCATCGGATCACCTAATAGATACGTCACACTAAATAATGTGTGCAGGTGATCGGTGTCACAACGCTGATTGAATGCTCAAAATAAATAAATAAAAAACTACAATACCAATACTGGGTTGGGATAATGTCACAGTTCAAGCTAATAGTAATTACTTGTAATATCTTGTGTTACAAGGGCTTTTTGAATACATAAATTTCACACGAACGAACATCCAGATCCGCAACAATCATCTGTTGTTCGTACAAATATTTGTTCCGGGCGGGAATCGAACCCACGACCTGCGACGCCAAAGCTTAGCAATTGCCAATCTTTTTAAATGTGCGCTTAGAATACAAATAATAAAGGAATTTCTTTTGGTTAGGCGAATGCTATGCATTATTTAATGAAACAAATTTACGGACTTTATCCCGTTTTAATTTGTTTTTTTCTTTCCGACGTTTCGAATATTTTACAGCTTTAAGGAACGCAAAAAGTAAATTGAAACACAATAAAATCCATAAATTTGTTACATTTAATAATTTCCAAAATAAATTTCTTTTCTTTTTATATATATCTATAAAATTTTAGGGAACTTGTTTTTAGGGCAAACAATTACCGAAGTGTGAATTTTTAGACAATAAAAATTTTCTTTGATGTTAAAATTTTACCATTTAGTAATATTTCAGCTACACATTTCTGTAGTACAAATAAAAATAGCTTAAAAGTAAAGATATTCTAAAACCACGTATGTAATTTACTACGATTAAGAACGATTCATAAAATTTCCTCGCTTGAGATGGTTTCAAAAATGGAATGTACGAAAACAAATCTGCCAATTTACGTGACCCAAGTAACAATCGGAGACATCGGCATCAATTGAGGTATTGAGGCAAGAATTCGGTATTAGGAGATTATGCGGCCACACGCCGCGGCCTACCTGACATCCGATTTCTTTTGTATCTAAAAATAGCTTTGCGAACAGTACTCAATCGCATAAATAATATATCGACATGACATAAATGGGTTATCAATTCGTGTGATTTTTTTGGTAGGTACTCGTATGTCACTTTACTGTACTGTTTTATTTTACGGGTTTATCGCGGCGTAGGTCCTATAGAAGTTGGACCTTTAAAGATAAGACTCGGACTCCTTAAAATAAAAAACTATGCTCATTGAGGTTTTATCAAATGTGGTTTTCATAAAAATCTTCATATCTACGTATGTAGAAGAGACATTTTTTAATTTCACCTAATAATAAAATTGTTTATCCATTCGACAATTCAACACATCGTTTATTGCTAATGACGTCATAACTTGTTGTATATTGGATATTTTCCATCTCATGTAAATCTATTTCTCTATTACTATTCAACAAATGTGTTTGAGCACGATAGCAATTTATACTGTTCTCGGTCGCGCTTCAATAGAGACCGATTATTTTTCCGTTTTTGCATACACATGAGATGATGTCGAGAGAAATCAGCAAGAATGTGGACGAAGAAAAGAACTGTGAAGATTTTTAATTAGAGTGGATTTAAATTCATACGCTAACGTTAATTTTTCTGTTTCATTTCAAATAATGTTACGTTCGTTAAAGATGTCCATGAAGTTGCGTTGTTTTTAATAATTGTAATTAAACAATTTTGTTGTTTCATATAGAAAATTAGTCAACGGATAGTTCAAGTTAATTCAACAAAACAAAAACTAAACTATTAAATAATTTCTCCTGAAATATTTTATTAACAACACAGGTTAAAAGCCCTAAATGGCTGAGTAAATAATTAATGAATATATAATAAAAGTAACGAACATATTACAAAATTTTGAAAATACTCGTATAGAGAAAACATTGTGAGCCAACTTGTTTAGAAATTTAGCTCACTTCCTCTACTGTTCTTACGTCTCGCAGCCGACTCTTGAATAATGTACACGCAGCGAACACAATTGCGCCGTCGTTAAGATACGAGATAGTCAAGGGCGCTGTGAAACCTTGCTCGCCGTGCGTAGATCCCACTCACTTTCTAACGTGCGGTCTAAAGAATAATGGAGGAGTGATATTTTCGAGCGATTCCCATTAATTAATTAAGTGAAACTTACCGAGTGCAGCTCGTTACATACCAATTAAAAGCTATACCTGTGCCCGACGTGAATCAGACCCGAAAGTGGCTATGCTCGCTTTAAAACATACATATAGTGTTAATACGAGAACGGTTATTACACGTGCTAACACCATAGATTTTGATTACTTTCATTAGAATGTTTAATTACGCACGATTGTATTTGATCATCAACTTTGAATGATTGTAAATAGTATTAATATGATTGTTCTTAGCGAAATCGCTTAAACTTTATCTATTACATTATTTTATTCCAATTGCTTTTTGATCAATTAACTTTAAAGAACTACAATCGAACGCCTTGAAAATGGTAACCATTGATATTGTATAAATTGTTGATACACTACATTGTTAAATAATATCTACAAACCAAGTAAAATTTTATTTTATTTTTGTTTTCGATAATCATTGTGGATAGCTAAGAGCTTCTTCTCTACAAGAAAGTTAAGTTTTTTCTGTTTATTATTTTAGTTCAATTCCAGAACTTCATGTTTAAAAGCGCAAATAAGGCACCTGGAAAAAGTGTTAAAAAGGTTTTATTTTAAATGAACGACTTATTGCGTTATATTATTTAAAAATATATACATATTATACGCACCAAATACCGTAACGAAATTTTTTTGTTGTCCTATAATAAGCATCTTAAATTAGTGTCACTTTGTGACTACTTTCGTCAGCGTTAAATTTCACCAGGCAGACGATGACAGACATAGAAATATTGTTTAAAGACGCTACAGATAACGCAAAGAACTTTTTACCGCCATGATTAGGCAAGTATTTCGATTCTCACTTCAAAAAAGAAGTCTAAGGCAGACGTGCGCCGTATTCATTGTATTAATAACGGTGAAACTAGAAAAGCAACCATAAAACAAGACGCAATCTTTACTATTCTTGGTATTTAACAGTGCAGCCGATTAGCAAATTGTCATTCTGTATCTACGTTACGAAAAAGTTGCTTGTAGAAAAATTGCGTTCACAAATGACGTTGACAATTGTGTTGACTGGCATACGAGTCGTGGATAGAAAACGAAAGTTACGAACAAAGTAACTCAGAGTCACGACAGAGTTTTTGTCGATCATCTCGTGTGAAATTTAAACATGATTATGTGTTTTTGGGCATTTAATATGCTGTGTATTATTCGAGTCACTAGTATTCTTCATAAAAGCCTCAACGTAAAAATGCAGATTTTTTATATTCAGAAACATCTGTATTAAACAATATATTTTCCAACGACTAATAAAAATTTGAATATGGAATAACGTGCCGTAGTCCATAAATGATACAACTACTTTCACTCAATGTAAACATTGCGTGTAACTTAATGAAAATCAAATATTCACCAGCTCGATAAAATTAAAATATAAATTCTTTTTGTCAATTAATGCTTTATATAATTCACTTAAAATGTAGAAATGTTCACATTTTTACCAAAAGTCAATTTTCATTAAAAAAATATTGAATAAAATCTTTGATATAATATAAAACAAAATTATATTTAGCAAATTGTAAATCATGTGGAATTAAACAAATATTAAAATAAAGTTTTGAATTATGAACGAATGCGTTAACTTTGGGTACAGTTTGGTGGACTGTCAAGGCGTAGTTTCATTTCCTTTCTGCCTAATTGAACGTGGCCGTGTAATGGGAGCTATTATTATAATACCAGCGGAGATTACATGAAAATAGAAAATGCCCGAGGGTCCGCTTTCTTACAAGTAACTGGTAGCCTAGTTACAGTCAGGTGGGTGCAGCCGTTGAGTAAAAAAATCAACGGCAGCTAGACCTCACGAAAGATATTGAGCATTAGGATGCCAATGACCTTTTCGCATGGACAGGTTTCTACTAATCTCGTTGTTTTTATTTACATATGCGACTATTATTATGTTAGACGGAAGAAAAATGGTCATAACTTCGTTCAATTATTACTATATCGACGCTAGAAAGCATAAACGTAGTATGTACTCCATGTGTCATTTACTACGTTTTTGCTTTCTAGCGTCGATATTATTCTCATGTTTTATTTTTGGGTGATCATAAAAATTGGCAGTGTACATAGGTGTGAATGCTTGCATTTAAATTATACCTTTATTTCTCGACGTCCACGTGGAACCACAAGAGCTTATTTTACTCCTTGATTGAATTAGTTCTCACTTTATAGGTGTAAATTATCCTAATTTTACTGCCAAATTATATAGAGCTATGCAGCAGCCTCTACAATTTATTTATTATTTTACCATAAAATTAAACAAATAATATTGTATATAAGCAATTGATAATAAAACTCTGTCACATTATTCCAAGCCGGGCCATGAAAACGTATTTGAATTTTTGTAATGACTAAAACACGAAGTCTCGGATATACACTTTCTTTCTTTTTCGATAAAACCTAACCTATTCTATAAAAGACGTATACTTTTTATCTTTGAATAATATAATTTTTAAGAATAAACTGTAAATGTACACATTTCGTGTTCCGTTACATTGACTTTATATGTCCAATAGCAAAGTAATCTTGGAGACTCGATTCGAGATGAGACTTTCTAACCAGCGAGCAATAGTGTAGGGTGAAATCGTCTACGCGCACGCTCTGCCGCACGTCGAGCGACCTGCGTTCCTTTGCGTTCCACTGTAAATATCAAAAAAAGAGGAACACAGACAATAAATACGAACGTTTCATATGATGACGTTGCATTATATCGCGAGAAAATAATAGGCAAATTTTTACCCTACTACTACGCATTTTTCTTAATATAAACTTTTTAAATAATTTAAAAAGTGCCATTATTTTTTTAATTATCCGCTTCTTACTCCAGTAATGGGTTATGATATTATTTCGTAAATTCTTAAAAATTACCCTTATTAAATGTAATAATTTCCCCAAAATTTATAGTTCAATGTTACAGTGATATATGTCGAATAAAAAATCGTGCATTAAAATGAATTTTCTTTTTAATAATACAATAAAATAAAATAGTTTTCCTTCTTCGCGTTTAAAATTTCTCACTTCTCTTACTAGGACAACTGCTTTTTACTTGACTTGACTAGAGCTATTTAGTTTTAAAATACTATACTAGTAAGCAGCGATGTGCGGGAACTACGTACGAGAAAGTGGGCTGATGAATTAAAACCATGCAAACAGGCTTTAGCACTGGTAATATTTTCCTTAATCGAAAGTTTTGATATTTGGAACTAACGAAGTGATCTACAATTATAGCTCTGCTTAGACGGCTCACGAGGCAAGGTAGACTGTTACATTCACAAAGAATCGTCACTACAAAAATTACTAAGATGATCCAATAGAAAAGGTTAGGTTAAAACGCGAATGCGCAACAATCGGATACGTTAAGGATTCGAACGGCGGCCTCGTCGGGGTGAAGGCCGGCTGTTCCCGCCGACGGGAGGTGCAGTTCCGGCGGTGCACGATGCACTCGGTCAGTGTGTCAGCCCCACTTGCGGCGCTAGTGGGGCGGATCGCGAGCGGGGGGAGCCACGGCGGCACTACCGGCGCGAGCCTTACGCCGGCATGGCCGTTGCGTATACGCCGTTGCGCCCGTAGCGCACGTGCCCGCGCGGGCCCCAGCCAGTGCTCGACTGACCGTGTTCCCTTGGTTCCAGGCCGCCGACTGACGCCGCGCTGTACTATGAAGAGGACTAGCCTGCTGCTGGCGATCGCGCTCCTTATACGGGTGAGTGGGAACCTATTTGTTGGCTGTTTGGCAAAAAGAAAACGGAGGCGCATTAAGTAATACGTGGTGGCAAAAATCGTAACACCTCCCTTTTTCATATATCATTTAGGTAAATTCCATTTAAATTTTCGCAAGAATCTGCTAGAGAAAAACTATCTATTATTTTTAATTTATATTTTCTTCCTCATTACTGATTACATTCGAAATTATTTGACACAATTTTTTTTTGGTTTTAGTTTTATTGCACCATGTTCAAGGTCGAATTAAGAGGCCAAAAGGTCTTAGGGCAGAAAAGAGTGGAGACGATTTTTTCAGTCGAATTTTTCTATAAATAATTTATTGCCCAATCAAGTAAATTCTTTTGACAAACAAATATAAATTAATTTGTAAGATTTATTGTTCTATTGTGTTGTCTCTATACTACTATTTTTTAAATGATTTGTATTGCTTTGACACATTTGATTTGAACAATAATGACAAACTGTTTGTCGTTTTAAAGCCAAATAACAAAACGAGAAGTTTATAATAAAATTTATGTGTTGATGCATAACTGGTTTTCTAACACTCAGTAAATGTGGTGAGATTAAAGAACCGTCAGCTGCTTGTCACATGAAAAGGTAACGTTACGCGAAACGGTGTATAACGTGTTCTGAAACGAATAAACTATTAATAAT
>DWHQ01000323.1:0-15026 GCA_018247955.1 Eurytides marcellus marcellus | reverse complement strand
ATGTAATAGATGTCCTTAAGAGAAATAATAAGATGAGAGAAGGCATTACTAATAAATTTATATATAAACTTCTAATGAATGACAAATTTCATGACTAGTTTTGGTCAAAGGACAAAGACTAAATCATTTCTAGCTTTAATTAAAATATCTGCATTTCTTTCAAGACCTTTATATTGTATTTTCTGGTCTGTATTACTAATAAAAGTGGAAACATACTAAGTAATCTATTAAGAATTTCAACTTATCTATTATAATTAAATTTCAACAATATTTATATGTACTCATCAAATATGATATAAATCCTTACCTGCTTCTACTGCCTCTGCTTCTTCAATAGCAAGATCTATTTCTTCATCACTCACATTAGACCAAAACTCAATTCCTTGAAGTGAAATTTCATCTATATCTGATTTCATTGCTTCTAAAGTTATAGGAAATAGAGCTTGTCCCATATAAGGTTCCATATGTTGGTAGTAAAGAGATAGTATTTTTACCTGTACATTAAATAAATTACTTAATAATTTGAGCATTTTAAGTATTGATTAAAAAATATGCTATAAAAGAACTTACTAGACACTGTAAAGCTGCAACACTGATTCTCATATCTGTGGACTGTGTAGCTTCACAAACAACCTCCATGATAAAATTTCTTTCATTTTCTTTTTCAAAATTAGCTTTAGTAAATTCAAGAGAGTTAATAAGTGCCTGTGTTGCAGCAAGTCTAACATGATTACTAGGTTCAGTTGATCTCATTCCATGAATAATAGCAGTGAGGATTAGATTGCTTTGTTCTGTTAATACCTCTGCATCAATTTCTTGACAAATGTAACCTGAAATTATTTTAATGTAAATACAAACACAACTAAAATCATAACAAACAATACCCCACAACAAACATCTCTATTACTATTTCAACTTAATCAAACTTCTTACCAATTGCTTCTAGTGTTGCCTCCTTTTTTAATTCGGAAGATTGAGCATTGACAACATTTTCCACCAGCACAGTAATGAGGCCATTCCATTGTCCAACTGCAAGCTCTGCAACTGCCACATAGGCAACACACTGTGCTGCGGAACTAGGTCTAGTGGTTTCAGTACCAATAGCTGCTATAATCTGAAGAATGAAAAGGGTTATTCATTTGTTATTGGCTAGTTGATAACAAATAATATTTTGAAAATAGAAAAATTGTTTACATTTTTCTTTATATAAAGTCTTATATCTTCAGGTAATGAAAGCCATCTTTGTTGATATTGTTGCTTCAATGTGGGGTCTTTAGATGTAAGGTGATTTTTTAACTGCAGGCCCGCAGCCATTCTCGCCACCTGACTGTTCCCACCTTGTACCAGTACATCTGATAGCATCTTAATAAAAGTTGTAAAGTTGGTGGCTGCTGCATGGTCGAGGTATTTTTCAGCCGCTTCCAATTCATTTCGATCTAAAAATCAAATGTGGAGTGTAAGAACACAAAAATAAGACATCAAAATAGTATTTCAATCGCTTTGTAAAATATAACCAAAAAACAAATTTCAAAAGGGGAAAATATATTAAGCAGATAAGGAGCACACTGATAAAAAAATAATATGTCATGTTCCTTTGAAATCATATAGTTTATTGTATACATGAAAAGTAATATACCCTAGAAACTTCTTTCTAAGACTGTCAGGTAAAAATGTCAAAATGTAAATGTGAAAACTAAACAAAATCAAATCTCAACGCTTTATATCGTACTTTCTTTTAAAATATATACTAATCTATAACGTAAAAATTACGATAATAATCATTTTGTACAAGTTTAATTATCATACAACAGGGTCAAAAGCGGTTACATGCTTTATGCGATAAGTCAGTTGACAATGAAGGAGAAACGCCATGCCAATAAAAGGAAATATGTTTCAACTTACCGGGGGATATAGTCTTTTCTAATATTTGTATAAGAGATAATGTCGTTTCCGTGAGCATGGTAGATCACTGTTTTTTTTTTCACAACTTACAACTAACTTGAATTCGTGTAACAGAAGAAAGTAGAAACCGGCACACGACGGGAACACTCACAAAATGTAAGTCATAGACGTAAGTTTAGTTTTTTCGGTTTGGAGTACGCTATTTTGACCATATTTAATTACAATTTTTAATGTTATTTTATAACACTATTTCCCACGTAAAAGTTAAAAAAATGCTTAAAAGATGTAAAAATGTGCACATGGTATTTTAAGAAAAAAAAATTCTTCAGTTAACTTATAAGTAAGCATATATTTTTTAATTCTTTTTTAAAAGTGATTTAAGATTGTAAGTGTTAGGTTTAATGCAATCCAAAATTTTTGAACAAGTAATTGACTACTTAATCCCTTTAATACATATATTATGAACGAATATTGATAATTATTATTATTCAATAACCTTAATATAACGTCCGATTTCCGATATAAGACCTCCCGCCAACTACCTTACAATCGGTGGTGTCAACATGATAGTGTCACACCACCATAAATTTGGCAGGAGTAGTATTGCGCAGAAAAAAAGCACTTTTAGGGGCTCCAATAATTATGCTGCTACAGGTTGGTTTGCAGGTCCAGATGTTGAAGATATTTTCATCAGACTCATTCACTCAGAGTGATTTAGACGGCAGACGAATTCAAAATCGAAGGAAGAGTCCTAAACGTCGGTAGCCTGAGTCATTAAATCATGCCACCGGTTTTATACCGGAGTTGTGCAGTTTTTCTCCCTGTATGGCACTCTCGTGTAGTTCAACTTTCGACTTTACCACCGCCAGATCAGTATTTCTGTGCACACTGCAGATAGTGTTGGCTATTTGGGTCATAGGTGAAGAGTTAATTAGAGTCCAGGATCTAGACGAGATAGGGAGCATATGAAAATTTCATATGCTCCCTATCTCATTTCAATTGAATATTAAAGTATTTTATTCTGATGCATACTCTAATTTTTTTAATTTATCTTTTAAGACAAATTAGAATTTTATATGATGTTATTTCCATTTGTTGTTGTGGAACATCTATTGGCGCGTCTTGACAGTAAACTTAACTTGCTTAAAGTCAACAACTTATGTCATCATGCTCCATCTACACCAGCGCTCTCGATTCATACACGAAAACTATACATTTCGTTTTTTCCCCCCTTCAATTGTTTATGTGCATTACACTTATAGTTGGACGGCTTTTACAGCTTCGTTGAAAGAGATCCATTGAAGAAGACTTTGCGGATTCGAGAAAACAACATAGCTAGTGAATGACAATGTCATCGTCCCATTCACTTTAACTTTGTAACTATACGCCAAAGCGCAGAGCTAACTAGCCTTAGAACTTGAGTTTTAAAATACCTCCTGGAAACGTAGTTTTATGAGGAAACGTATCATATACCATCAGGTGCGCGGTGCAATTGATTTTCTCATAACTAAGTTTGAAAAAAAAATACTGTAATGCTTCTTTATTTAATTATTTACTTAAGTTCTTATTATTGTTATCATTAATTATTATACATAGGATATCAATGTTGGAGATTTGCATCTGCCAGACATCCCGTAACGACGATTTTTTTTTGTTGCAGAACGAGCTGTAAAGTAGTCTGTTAAAATATAATATTAATATTGCAATTAAATTTTATTTTTTACTTCAGTATATTCCGAACATCGTACATCCGTTTAATATGCATCTGTTATTTCTATTCTGTGCCAATTTTTGACGTTTATCCGATGTCATTTCTTTTTATGTTGGTCCCTGTTCTTTTCGAGACGTTAGGCTAACAGATTTAGTCACAATGGTACTTAATCATGTTTTTATTATTAAATCATAAAAGAAAACATATTTTAAGCTATTCGTTTTATAAAAGCAGATTACTGTGATAGTGGTTTATTATTTATTTTGATACTAACTGTTTGTTACTGTGTTTTAGTCGCTCGTGATACCGGACAAGTTTCAACATATTCTTCGTATTATGAATACGAATATAGATGGCAAACGTAAGGTTATGTTTGCCATGACTGCTATTAAAGGAGTCGGTCGTAGATATTCCAACATCGTCCTGAAAAAAGCTGATATTGACTTGGATAAGCGTGCTGGTGAATGTACTGAAGAAGAGGTACGTTGAAATATAAATTTTTATACATTGTATATTGATTTTATCAAATTTCCATTTCCCGCCATATGCTTAAACAGCACAGTGCTTATAATATACCAAGTATAATTAACTTTTGCAGGTCGAGAAAATTGTAACTATTATGTCAAACCCTAGGCAATACAAAATTCCTGATTGGTTTTTGAATAGACAAAAAGACATTGTTGATGGCAAATATAGTCAGTTGACTTCTTCAAACTTAGACTCCAAGCTGCGTGAAGACTTGGAAAGGCTAAAGAAGATTCGTGCCCATAGAGGTATGCGTCATTACTGGGGTCTTCGTGTGCGTGGTCAACATACCAAAACCACTGGCAGAAGAGGACGTACTGTTGGTGTATCTAAGAAGAAGTAAACAATAAACAAGTGAAATATGTATACTTTGGTTTTATTTATTCCAAAGAAATAATCATATTATCAGTCTTTTATTATGTAAAAATATATGTAAGCATTAGGAACTTAAGTATATTTACTACAAGATGCATTGACCCTTTTTAATAATCCTAAATGACTTTAAAGTTTTCTTGTTTCTTGGTAATCAATCCCTGTTACAAGCATATTTTAGTCCATAATGTGATGAATATTAATAAAAATACTTAGTTTGTGATGCTAATTTGTTTATTAGAAAACCATCAATTTATAGTTTAACACAGTAAAAGCTTATTCACATTTTCACTATTTACGGATTAAAAAAATGCTACCCAATTGCTTTATTCATGTGTAGATTTCTTTATTCTAATTGGTACATACATATGTACAATGCATTTGGTATCCTTAGGATTAAAAATAATAGACCCATGGTTGTACCATGCCTAAAGTATGTTTTCAAATGCTATCGCTGTTTGATTGATCTGGCGGTTCCTTTGCCATAAGCTGCCTTCACCACCATCCGTGTTTTTCAGAATTTAAAAAACAATATTTAAGTAAAGCAACCTTATTACTCAATGCTTAATGTTCAAACTACAAAATTAAGAAGAGGCTTCAACAAGCACTGGAAATGTGATATTTAATTTGAAAAATCTTAGTGAAGGTTTAAGAATGGCAAATGAGAATTATTTTTTTGTGAAAATTGATCCATCAATGGGGTGAAGACATTTTTAAGCGGCAAATTGCCAATGCCACAGCTGAATATCAGTCTGAACTGAAGCAGTTTTTAAAATTCTGCCAAGGAAGAGAAAAAAAAAATTTTAAAGCATTGGTAAAACCTAAAATTAAAACCAACAAAATTGATTATTTAATATATTTATTTTGTTACCTAGAAGCGTATTCCCTATACTTCCATATAAATTGCCAATTCATATTTACGGAATCTATACCCCACAAATACAGAGCTTTTACTCTGAAAGAAAGCTAGTTCTAGTTTATTTGTTGGCTTACTAACATAATTTAAAATCTTGTGATTTTTCTTAGTATTAAAACAGATCTTTGAAAATAACTGGCTGACATTTATATAGGTATACTGAATAGAATAATGTATGATGTATGTTACATACATCAGTGGCTATTTTTATTATTAATTAGACATTAAAACACAAAAAATAAGATTCTAAAATCATTTATTCCTAAATATTCTTATATTAAAGGGTGTCATTTGATTAAAAAAAAGGATTGTGATGTTTTTGATTACTCTTCATCAATTTATTATGATTAACATAACAAATTATTTACAAAATTAGTGAAAAAAAAACAAATTACAGCTATTCATATTGTGCAATTAAAACCATCATATACACTCCAGCCAAAAGAGCCAATATTTCCTTGATTGATTGTGAAAGCTTATTATTAGAACCTTCTAACAATTCTGGAATAACTGAAACAGTTGCTATGTATATAAAGCCACCAGCAGTAAATGGCAAAATAAGAGATGAGACTAGTCCGTCACTGGAACCCTGTAGATAAATTGAGATCACTGTGCCAGATATGGCTCCGAAAGCTGTTAATAGCTGTAACATCATTGCTTTTCTTCTAGAGCAACCTGACTGAACAAGTATGGCAAAATCTCCAATTTCATGTGGAATTTCATGTAACAAAATAGTAATGGTGGTTATGTATCCAATACTTTGCCCAGCCATAAAAGAAGCTCCAATAGCCAATCCATCAGTAAAATTGTGAGTGAAATCAGCTGCTAAGTTGAGGTATCCGGCAATTTTTATTTCCTCCTTTTTGGGTTTAACTGTTTTCTTTGACTTGTCACCATCTTTTTTCTTGTCTGCACTATGTGAATGGCCATGTCCGCCGCTAAATAATCGCACCGATTTTTCAACAACGAGAAAGGTTATAATTCCTCCAAGTACACCAAGGCCAACTGTCATATCATGAGGTTCATGATGACCCTCCTCATGAGAATGGTTGTGACTGTGACCATGTCCATCATCGTGCGGTGCTAGTGCATGCGGTATTAAATGAAGAAACGCATCGCCAAGTAATCCACCGGAAGCAAAGGATAATAATATTTTCAAAAGTGGTTGTTTTTCTACACTTCCATCGATTGGAATAAAAAACAAAATGAAAAACGGAATAATACTTATGAAAACAGTAGAACCTAAAGCTCTTACGTATAAATCATAATCACTATGCGGTTCTTTTTCTTGATGAACTTTATATTTTTCATTTGCATTAGCCGAATATTTGTATGCTGCTGGTTCGTCTGCATTTAAATGTGAGTGAGAATGTCCAAGTACAATGACTAATGTCCATAAAAAAATAAAACAAAGAAAATTGGTCTTCATAGAATACCCCATGATTATTTATAACAAAGCCGTTTATTTTAATTATATTGAAACTATTTTATCAAGTGAAAGTCTGACAACATGACAGGTGGCAAATACTGATAACGTGAAATTTTTATGACTTATTATGCCATTAGCTTTAAGGCTTTCAGCCAAATAGAAAAACGCATAACATTATAAATTATTTTCAGTTAGGTATGATAATATAAGATAACTTTGATGTTTGTGATGCAGTGATAATGCATGCATGAAATAAGTTATGAGATATTCACCCTACACGCAGATTACTACTTTATTTGAATTATAAGGATATTTACTCTAACAGTTATTTTTTTTAATTTCTTCTAGTACTAAATCAAAAACATAATGTGGGCACTAGATAGAGTATTAGTACTTTAATGATTTTGAGTTTTCATCAAACTATTTATTTTATAAATCATAATGTCTTTTATGATTTTGATGACCAGCGTGGTCATCAAAATGAACCATCGTGTGTTTGATTTAAACCTAGGTTTTACAGTGATCAACGTGTATTTTTGTTAATATTGTTAATTTTGGAAAAAATATTTCACCAATAATTCAATGACTAACGTTGCTAAAGGCTGTAAAAGGGAAAACCACGAAAACAGAAATTTGTCGTTTCGCAGGTTAGCGTTTTAGATTGTTTTTGCCTTGTGATATAAACTACTGCATTTAGAATTACTTTTGTGCAACGCCTTTGTTTATGGTATCCGTGATTAGATAAATTAAATCATATTATGGGCATTTTTTAGAAACACAAGCAAGATATTGTTTTGCAGTCACAATTATGATATCGATACGACAAACATACGTACGTAGTACACGGTACTTTTAATATAGTCATACTACATTGACTGTTTCAAATCAAGTAGATTATATTACCCAACATTATTTAGTAAATTTACATGTTTGAAAAACTCGGGATGCTGTGACAAAAAAAATTACAAAGTCATCAGAGTCTATACAGCCATTGCCATTAAACCAAAAAGCTAAATTATATTTCTTAGAAAAGATTATTTGTGTCGTCAAAGAATTACTTTTTATAATTTCAATGCAACTTTTAATAATTCCTTGCGTGGTAATTTTAAAGTTATGCGAATCTTCTATACTACTTGTAGAAGTCAAAATGGTGTTTATATATTTTTTACCTCAAAACAAGAAAAGAGATGAAAAAATTACAGTAAAACTTTAATCCATTCACAACTGCTTATTAAGCACGAAGGCAGTCTTTATAGTTAAGTACGTTTTTCGGTATGTAGTCTAATAGCAAAATAACGTTCGCTATTATGTCGATTACTAGCTGACCCAGTCATCGATAAAAATATTGTACTAATGTTAATAATGTTTACATAGATTGTTACAGAAGTATAATCGATCTATATACGGTTGCATTTATAAATATTCTTAAAATCTGTATGTGTACAATATCTTGTCATATACTAAATTTATTACTTACTTGTATTATAATATTGCTAATTTTAACATTTTCGTTTTTCTAACTGAAAAACGAAAAGAACAGGTTCTTTAAGTCTAACTTAGCCCCGAGTTAAGTGCACACACTTTTCGTGGTTGATTTCAACTTCTAGTCAAGTTCTAGACTCTCTTATTACGACACGTTTAAGGCGTTGAGAGCCTCCCCCTGTGAGACCTCGTAGAAAACCAAGCAAAGATCTTTTAGATCTCGAATAGAAAGATGATCTACATCGCAAAAAACCTGTCATACGTCTTAAAACTATTCAAATATATATCTAAGTTTTACTAGAATTTAATACTTTATTTCATGATAATTGAATTTGGATGGTGAACTTAGTTAAAAATAACAAAAATTAATATTACACCTGGTACTTACGTCATTACAAATAGTATTGAAAGGCATGTTGTTTAAATAAACATTCTTTCTTAAAAATCTTTTATTATTTCTAAAACCAATATGTCATTTTGATATTTCCATCCAAATCTCGTTGAGTTTCTACAATGCTTGCTTGTCGAACAAGTTTGCGCATAGAACTTCGTCTTATATTAGGAATTTCAGATAATTTATCTTCCACCGATGGTGGTTGGGTTAACTCCAGTTGGTCCAAGTTTTCGTATGATTCTGACTCTGTCACTGATCTGCAATTAAAATTATTGAATTTTAATTTACCGTCATCCAACAATCTAATCCAAATATTGCATCCGTCCTGCCTCCTACTCTATCTCTGTATTTGTTCACGTATTTATAGTGTTGTGGTTAAAAACCATAGCGCGATTCCGGGAATGCGAAACACAGTGCAAAGCTACGAGTATGTGGACAAATTATATCCTTACGTGCTAATTAGACTGCAGATGTTTCAGGAACTAAATGATGAACTAATTCAGATAAAACATACATGAGTTTCGAGTATACATATTAATATATTTTTAAAAATATATTTAAAATCGGTTATCAATATGAAATGGTTAGCTTAATTAATCTCTAAATTTTTGCATTCGACGTGCCGAATTTATACCTACATTTTGATAAGAACACATAATCTTTGGTAACTTTAGTTTATATTGTAAATGTATAGTGTACTTGCGTACTTATGTTTCTTTTAAACCTTTAAGATTTTTTAACATTTGGTTTATACCTCTGTCCACCACATTTGCAGCAGTCAGCATATGTCCAATCCTTTCCAAATTCTTCACCTTCTTCCGCAGTTTGCGGTAACGAACAGTGCAGCGTTTCCGGAAGTCGAAGTGCTGTTAGTCCACCGACTACAGAAACCGCACCCATGACTACCAGAGGCAGAACTAAGTTACTGGAACCCTAGAAAAGTTAATTTTGATTATAATCATTAATAAAAGATTAATTTTAAACAAAATAATTCTGAAAGAAATTTAAGACTTTTTAACTTTAATTTATGATTAAATTTTAAGAAATAATTTCAAAAGAATAAAATTATCTTAATATGAAGAAGCAAACTATTTGAAATACGTAAGCAAAGTTAACACCAACCAAATAATTTACGAAAGGTATAATAATTAAACCCAATCCACCAATATACGCCGATGTTCCAATTCCCACACCTCTTAATTCAGTCGGGTAAAGCTCTCCGGCGTATGGATATATTATAAGAAATGATGCAGAAATAAAGCATTTTGAAATCAAATAAAGGATGAGAGTTTCTGTTTCAGCATCTGTAAATAATAAAAATATTGATACACTTATTTGTTTTATTTTTAATAAGGAACACAAAACGTTTTGACATATTAAAACTAATATGTGAGAAGTTATATTCATTACAGTAGAAAATCTTTATTACTAGCGTATGCTAGAGTAACTATCTTGACAAATGAAGTATTTAAACATACAAAAAAAAAAGAAGAACAGATAGATATCTGTTCGTCTTTGTTTTTGTAATTTTTTCTTGTTTTGGTTTTTCAGACAGAGATTAAAGTTTTTCGAGAATTTGATATAATAAATATAGTAGGTCCCTTTTAAATCCCACATCCCTTGTATGTCAGCTACATAACACAAAGTAAAATAAACATGACATTTTCCTCCACATAAATTGTAATGATTCATAAGCAATTTGTTGAATACAAGGTCTTTTTTAAATATATGGATAACTAATGGAAAAGGTTAATAAACATTAATAATAATGGAATCTTGATCTGATGAGAAGACTTTAGAAAAGAAACTGAATACGATCAGAAGAATCTTTCAGTAATGATCATTTATATACACATAAGTATGACATTTAAAACAATTACCGTTTGGCAAAAGTACCGTGACGATGCAGAATATTCCACTTATTACCATTGACAAACATAAAGGCCACCTTCGTCCAACTCGATCCATTAGGACCCAACAAACTAGATAACTTGGTATTTCCACTGCTGACGATAGAAAGAAACTCATATATTGATTACTTCCTATAGCAGGTCCATAGTAACTCAGGCCAACGTAAACCATTTCAGATGCACACCAATTTAAGGTGATCAAACACGTTTTCAATCTCATGTTAGGCGTCCGACAAAGTGCGAACATACTCGCTGTTTCGGTTTCTTTCACCCCGTTCATAGCTTGTTCCAAGACTTGTCTTTGAATTTTATTAGTGTACTCAACTGGGAGCTCTTTCCCGTTAACTCTGGCTATAGATTTTAGAATTTTATTAGCCTCTTCAAATCTCTTACGCATTAACAACCATCTTGGTGACTCCGGTAGAACGAACCAGTAAAAGTAGTATAGGAAAAAGGGGACCGATGTAGCTAACGCCAGTGATCTCCAATCGCGTAACAAGTATGTCACACCGGATAATAGGACCAATCCCAAGGTGTAAAATATACACGTCATGACAGTTACAAACGATCTGTAATTGGGACCTGCTAGTTCCAAAGCTAAAACAAAAGCAAATCTCTTACTACAACTTATTTTTAAAAGAAATTCAGATAAGTAATTAAAATCAACCACATACATATTATAAATGGTATTTGATAGACAGCTGGTATCGTCAAACCTACTACTGCTCTCGCGAGGACCCAAAACCAATATTCGTGTGCATATGCTGTCATTAAACTACCTATAAGAAGCGTTGTGAGGCATGTGAAAAAAGATTTTTTTCGACCAATGCGATCATTTAGTATGCCAAACGCATACACACCGATTGGTCCCCCAACATTAAGAGCAACCAAGCCGAGTGTAGGATAAACGTCGAAGTCGCAGACTAAATCAAACTGTAAAAAAATAAATATGATATAGAAGTTATATACATACATTCTTCTTTTAGCGATATAAGAAGTTATACTGCTCTGTAATTTTCCTAATTTTTTTTCCACTGGGTCATGCAAGCTTACACAAAATATTGCTTTGAAATGGAATAATGGCGTGGTCCTTATAAGGTGGAATCTACAAAAAGGTTGCTATTTGGTTCTGTAGACTTATTTTAGTCTACAAAGAAGTCTTTCTTAGTCATAAATTTACTCATTGTTAGGTATCGTTAAAAGTAATTGATATAAGTAAAAAAATGCGATTGACAATATTTTGTGAAACCCTTTGTTTTTATAGTTTTTTTTTTTACTTTAGTGTATCAAACCTTACATCAATTACAACTGAAGAGGTCACTTCGGATTTGTCATATTCATACCCATCCAAACAAGGTTCCACAGGCCAACTTGTATTGACCTGGATTATACCATCTGTGAATGATATATCGGTCCAATTTACGGAATAACGAATGCATTTGTCGAAAGTTGTGTTGTCATCTACCTAAAAAAATTGTGAGTGTTTAGCAAGGTTTAAATCTTTACTGAAGTTTTAATTTGTGTTATACGATTTATTTTGTTATTTGTTAGGTATTAAAATAGGATAGTAGAGTTTAGCAAATTCTACGTGTTTAATTAAAGTACTAGTAGTAGGTGTTTTATTTTAAATAAATCTAAAATTATAGTGAATTAGACCAAGACTTATAAACTTACTCTACGTGGTATTGACAATTGCTTGCGTTCTTCAGCGGTTAAATTAAACTTTTGTAACTCTGGCACTTTACACCAGTAATCAGGCACGTCCGTCATAAACAGTTGATTAAATGCACAGAAACCGCACGGCAAGCACGCAGGCAAACACACGAGCCAAAGAAGGAGTTTTTGGTAGATACCGAATTCACCAATCTTCGGTAATAAGTCATCCAAGTCAATCGGGTCGTCATTTTCATCCTTTTCCTTAAAATAAGACAAAATTTTCAAATAAAGGTATAACTGAGAAACTAAATTATTGAAGTAAAAATATGTTAACACACGTTCATTGTAAATACTATCCAATAAATAAAATATTTAACACAATTATTATTTAGATTAATACCGGCATGTTGTCCTGACTACCGTAATTAATATTTTTATCATTTTTCGGCATATTGTAGCACAACAATAACAAACTAAGTCAAACTGATGTTCATTTAATACTACGGATACTGGAATACCTTCATGCTAAAGGAAGCCATACGACTTTAATCTAATTGATGAAAGGGAAACGAGAAAGCGAAAATTTAAACTTGAAGTTTTGGCGCTGTTTATACCGATTAAATATGGTAATTATTAGATTATTTAATCTTTGATTAACTTTATTTATTTCATATTTATTATTCAACTTCGACCAGTCTATTTAAAAGTTCATGATATTACAAGAATTATTACAAGAAAATTAAAATTTGGTTAAAAAATTTGAATGTAAAATATTATAGTGTTCAGCGTATTTCGAATGTATTTCGATTGTTTACTACCGTCATTGAAAGTTATTATTATTTTTTTATTTGGTCTGATCTTCGCAGAAAGAGCTAATAGTGTTTTTATTGTTGCAGTCTTGATTTGATTGATTTTACCTTATCTTATCTTGACTGACGTTGATGCTTTTAGCCTTTGCGGCCTTATAAAGCTTCATCAGATCACCGAATTCTTGGATAGACCCCATGTCCTGCGGGGTCATGCACGAGGACATGCGTGTTGTGTCAAAATTTTAATTTTTATATAATTTACAATTGAGAGATTGTCGGCTACGGACAGTCGGGGTCCGGTATACGGACCTGGACCGCAGCTGTCGTCGACTGTTGATTGGCAAGCGGAACGGAAGACGGTGAGAACCGCCCCGGGACCCGGGTGAATCTAGTGTACGCGGTGTGAAAGTTTCGCCGTGCTCGAAGGCGAACTCTTTCTACCGTGCTTGTTGAGCTAGTGTAATAGTATGATCCCTACTGTGTGTCGGTGTAGAGACGGGCAGGACCCCCGATGATGGGTCCTGATAACTACCAGCCCTTTCCTCGACCGGGTCGAGAAGTGCGTTTTCAGTACGGAGACGCGTGAGGATTTTGTGTGATAATGGGCCGCGGCTACCACCAGAGGATTCGGGTGAGATTCGGGTTTCTCAAGAATCGGTTGCGGAGCGGATGAATTTATTTTGTATCACCTGGAGACGGTTCAGGTGACACTGACGTGCCCTCTAATCGATACAATTTATTATTGCAACTGTGCATTCGTTTAATCTACTCGGGTCGGTTCAAACGACTTGTATGTTATCCGTTCACTCGACATCGACAATATGTTCGGCAGAGATGTGGAACTACTTCGGTTCGATACATCGGATTGGATCGAACCGTTCCAGTAAATGACGTAGTTCCTGGAACTATCACGGTCCGAAACTACACATCTCTATATTCAATATTCATCATAATGTAGTGTAATAATACTAAGCGACTTTGCCACCCCAACTTCGAGAGGTAGCGAATTCCACAGAAGAACGGCCAGATCAGAAGAGGAAAAAACAAGATGATTGCATAAAATCTGAATGATAGCTGGTATCGTCGTCCCATAAGATTTTCTTTTTTTTTAATTAGAATGCCAAACATCTGCATTCGGATAATCCCTGTTGCATATACTAAACAGTCATAGCTCATAGCGATTTCACACAAGAACAAAAAATATTCTAAGCGCGAATTGACGTCACGTTTTATTTTAATTAAACGAACAGTCATCAGCAGCCCTACAAAGAGTATCGTACGAAAATGTTTGCATATCAAACAACCTGGCACATGTGATTCATGGTGCAATTTGGTGCAAACACCTGTCCAAGGATGTAGACACAATGAGGCTAAATCCAGTTATAACCGGATTATCAGTGGTATGGTTGAAGTCGTGTAATGTTTAAAATAATGTAATGCAGAAGGAATTGGTTTAAGATAACTTTAAAGAAGTCATATATGGAATTCGGAATGTTGTATCATATCACATTTTAATTAATGTTAAATTATGTTGCATTGTTAAATATCAGTGACTAACACAATATATACAAGAACAACCATAGGGCCATAGTAGTTAGGCATGAATAGATATTTATATTTAGCTTAAGCAGTATTGGATTGCACTTTAGCAATCTTTTTATTTTATTATGGTGATTTTTTCTTATTACTAGCTGATGATGTTATTAGAATGGTGATGGTGGTAAGTTATAACTATATTGTAATAGGTACATTGCTTCATTATATGTTGTAATGGGTTAAAAACTAAACCTTTATTCTTTTGTTTCATTAAATACACTGCCGGCCAAAAGTTTAAGACCACTTCGTACACAGGTTATAATTTGCAAAATATTTTAAATCTGCGTATGATAACATAACAATGTGAACACCTGTGTAATCTAC
>DWHQ01000322.1:0-15034 GCA_018247955.1 Eurytides marcellus marcellus | reverse complement strand
CTTTTAGCCTATGCGGCTCTATAAAGCTTCATCGGATCACCGAATTCGTGCAAATGCTAGTTTCCACGAATTGGATATTCCACGAATTGTATAAGAAATGATTTGTCGGTATTAATTTACACAATACGGTGTTACTTTATATTTCTCAGTTTTCAGTAACATTCCACAAGCGGGAATTAATAACATTTCACCGCATTTCCATCGCCAGTGCATACTTTCGGCCCAACAAGCCCACCGTGTGCGTGTCCCCTTACGGCCGCCTCCGGTGGTCGACCTATGCGCAGCCGCGACCCGACATCGTAAATTAATATAGAAAGCGTTCATTCATGTCACCGTATACTACGCGACGTCGCAAGGAGGATACTTTGAATAAATAAACCAATACGCGACACAATAGGCACCTCCGTGTAAAGCAACATCGTATCAGGTAAATATTCCACTTAATATTTCTCTTCCAACAAATTATCTTTTAAACACGTAAATAAAACCATATATTTTTGATGGCTGATGAAATCATTGATTTTTGTCCTGGTATAATTATCAGAATCATATTCAAAATTAGAATTCTATAAACGATTTTTGCGCTTACCAATACAAACGGTATTTTTCATTTCTTTATTAAAAAAAAACCACCACCATACAAACATGCTGTAAAATTTGCGAACTGATTTTGTAAGTAGTCGGATTAGTGTGACAATCTGCGGTACAGCCGTATAACATAATTGGACTTCATTCCTCGGTGCAATGCACGTATCGCATTGTTTCTCACACTCAAGGGGGCCCCGTACGAGTGAAGATAATTCAAATAATCAAATAGCCATGCGAAGCCGCGCCGGACGGCGATTGGCCGAGATAGATCCGCGGCCATATTGCCAATTAGATCTCATTGTGCACTGATTGACAATTACGCTACGCTGTTAAGCTTATTAGATCCGATACCGTCGTAACCATACGATTGAGGACCTCCTCTTGATCGAGTACCAATTATACGACTTCAAACATTCCGACCCCAGGGGTTTCAATCGGAAACCGTTGACTATATATTGCTAAACCGTTTTATCGTTCTAAAAAGTTTGTTTTCAACTATTTTAAAAGAAGAAGGTTACCAATTCGTATGACTTTTTTTGTGTATGTATGTCACGTGATATTTCAGAAACTTTGCAACCGATTAACATTATTCCTTTTTTTATTCTACAAGATTTAATAGAAGGTTGACTTATATAAGTTGTATGGATATTGAGCCTTGAACAACAATTATTTAAAATCAACTAGAAAACGTATATTAAATGAGGTATTTTTTAAATATAATTCAATCAATTTTTATTTTAATTCCCCACCCGATGAATGATCAATTGGTGGCATAAATATTTTAAAGAGAACAAGTCCTTTGGTTTAGCTGTCAACCTAATATTTATGCGATTCTACATCTCACAGAGAATAGGTGAATAGAAGAATCGTTTTTACATGAAAACATAAAAAATAACAAGTGTCCAACCGTCGAAGTGGGTCGCTAAAAGCAGCTGCCAGACGCCTACGCATAATAAGCTATCAATGAACATAACATAAATAAAATAACAATATCCCCTTTTAGGCGGTCGGTTATTGCGACACAAAGTATGCCATAACTTACATAAAAAGTCCAAATACATTAAAATTTTACATTGATTTCTCTCATTCCGGCGCGCTGTGTATAAACTTGTCTTCTTTATTTGGAAGAAATGCTTATTTCCCGACAGATATAGAAATCTTATTGGCCAACGGTGTTGAATCTCGTCGCTATGGTCCAATTAGGTATACTTATAGAGATAAATCTCTATTCGTTGCTTCGTCCATCCGCTAGCTTGAAATGAACATCGCGGAATTTGAACGTTCATAGGCATATGTAGAACCAACTTTGGTCACTTGAGAATCTCACTGACAATTCTATACAAAATTCAAACCAAACACAAAGTTGTTAGAGACTGTGCGCAGATACGTAGTGGAATTGAGTACATTCTGGACAACATCATGAACAAGCGATAATAGTATAAAGTCTAGATAAAATAATAAAAGCAATCGATAGTCTACCCAGGCATCACTTATCCTAAATGCCTCCCTTCCTTTTACATCACTGCGCAAGGACTTAGATCATTTTCAGAAGCACTTCGTATAAGGGATATTTATTATTTAAGATGCGATCGCGCGATTCTTTCTTTCAATTGATTACTTTAACTGTTCCCGCTGCTCTCGACGTCTTTGTTGTGTCGAAAGATAACTGCACCAGAGCTTATGCCGTCTGACCGGAGCCTGTGAAGCAATTAACGCATAAACGACGTCATTAAATATGGTAATTATTGACATAACACGGAGTAAAACGTTGCATTCGTAATGCAAGAGTTGACCCGCATGTATCCTCACATTTGTTTTGTTTAATTTAAACATTTTTCTTTATTTGACGATTTTTAAAGTTTCATCATAAAATTAGGTACATTTTAATGAATAGTAGTCAGCCAATCAACAGTAGGACACGTTATATGATATTTGGTAAAAAATATTCTCATCCTAACGTTGTATACAAGTTGTATATACGCTGTATATAAATTTTATTGTGTATTCACAACCATAAAAAATGCAAGGTAGTGATTTCAACACTATAGTATCTTGTTCAAGGCAAGACGAAGGCGACAGTCATTATATTTTCCCAAGATAATAGGCAATGGCACTTTAGGGTGTTTAATAACAGTAATAGTCACAAAACATTAAATAATACGTTTGAGCGAGCCACTAACCGGCGTCATAGACACCCATTCACGTCGGTGGATTAGTCGCAACGTGAGTGAACTTCTTCAATCGACGCACGCGAATCGCACACCGCTTGACCCCAGAGGGCATTTAAGCGATACGTTACCGACTTCATAATTTAAATAGGGTACAATCCTTCACTCATTCATCATTAAGTGTTAATAATTATAAACGTGAAGGTATTATAGTGTTTTTTTATGGAGTAGGCGGACAAACGAGCAAGCGGCTCAACTAATAGTAAGCGATTACCGCTGCCCATGGATATTTGTAAACTTGAAAATGCGTTGCCAACCTTTAAGGTGAGAATTTTTGTATAACAGGGAGGTAGAAGTGAGAGGAAGAGGGCGGACGGGAAGGAGAGAGTAAAGGGAGGGGGGAAGAGGGAGGTAGGGGAGGCTGAAAGTGATAGGGCGAGAGGTAGGCCACCGGCCACCTCACTCACCAGACGAAACGCGAAAGCACAAACACTTTCAATTGACGGCGATTTTGTGGGATCCTGGTACATATCCGATTCGAGTCGGCCCATACAGCAGCTCCACCTCCGGTAAAATAGTGTAATTAAGTCGATTATTCAGTTAACAGTTCAAGGCTCAAATTACAGTTGTAAACCAACTATGCCCACCAATGCGAAATTAACACGTTTAAACGTGCTACTGAAATACAAAGTAATACCATCCCCTAGCGTGATTGTCTAAATTCCAAGTGTCTGAAGCACATCAGAATCCCTGTTTGTTCTACATCACATAGAGGGTCTCACCTAGTTTGCCGAGACTAACGTTCCGTGTTTGCATAAGGGCGTTGGGGTCGCAGACACTCGCTCAGCCCAACTCAACTGGAGCGACGCGGGTCATGGGAAACGCAAACACGGAACCCGACGTCCGACAATGGCGGTGTGTATCCACCGCGGCAATTACACGCGTAATCTCCATTACGGGTCTATTACAATCGTAATCGCCGTTTCGACTAACCCAAACACTACGGGTCAAGGCGATACAATAGGCCACTGTGAGTTGGCGGCGCTTTTTTCATGTTTGCTCAATAACAGCGATAACAACGGTTAGAATGTAATTTCGGTGGGCCAAATGAGATGTGAGAACGGTTTTGTTTCGTTCCTTAGGTGGGAGTGTGTATTTTAACACTTAAGAAAGTTTACCGTTTCGTTGAAATTTTTCGAACGCGTTGGGCAATCGGTAAATGTCGATGCGTTGCAACATAGACTGTTGTAATATTATGCATAAATGTGTATCCAACGAACATAATTAAAAAGTTAACAAAATCGTTTACGATTCTATCGTAACTAAAATGAATATTAAGGCAGTGATTAATAAAATGTGATTAAATTTTTAATTAAAGAAAAATATTCGAACCATGTTGTCATGAGTGCCAACAGAGATAACCCGCAATAAGCTACATAACTATCCGACCAAGACTTGGACGTTTCATTTTATTTTGTTTACCAAACAAAGTGATGTGATGGTAAGCAACACGATTTCCCACTAAACTAATCGGCTCTGCGCTGCGCTCGTCACTCAGAGATTAAAGCTGGTACATCTCTATGATTAGTAAATACGTTCGAATACGTATCTCGTACGTTCGAATTCCCAGGAGTGCGGAGTGAGAATCGTACCCTGTAGGAGTCCACACACTAAGACCAAGTGGAGAAAGAGTAATAAAATCTTTAACATTTAAATTTTCATATCTTACTTAGAAAAGATCCAACAACGTAACGGGCATTGTAACCTCGTATAATAATGATACATTCCGATCTTTGCACGAAACAGAGTAACGACAATTCATTAAGTATCGAATCGTCGTCTCTCGAACCTTGACCCGAAAAAGCCAGAGTCGGAATACGGAGAAATTTCCGAGACCCATGACGCGGCACGAGAACTGCCCCGTCATGCGGCCCCCGAGACAACCTTGCCACATATTGCGAGCCACACTTGGCGCCCGCCGTCGACCTTTTCTGTATTAGTCCAATCAATTAATAGCTATCGGGCGTTGAGACTAATAAAGACTTAATGATCGAGTTCCTCGTTTAATAGGGTGATATATAATTTTATTAAACTACGTAATTCGCATTGCTCAAGAGCTGATGTTTTATGTCAAGTGAATGTGGTTTTCCTTTTTATTGTTTCTTTTGATATTTGGTAGGCACTACTGTATTCTTCGAGTTTAAGCCATTTTGCTGTAACGATTCCGTCATTAACACTTGACATAACCGTTATTAATATGAAATCTAATGCATTTTTTTTGAAATTTAGCAGAAAATCAAAACGTTTTTCGAGCATACTCTAGTTGAATGACCTGTGACTCTTGACTCGCCGACATCCAGAGGCACTACACACGCCTCATCACTCTCATTAATTCAAGTTTTCTTGCGTCTAAGAGTCTGTTCTTTGCCCGTAGCCTTTTCTCAAGTTTTAAGTCGCCATGCGGTATTCACACTGAAAAATATCATCAAATCCAAAGAATCAAGTAATTCTCTTGCCTTTTGCCAAATATTTGATTGATTTTAAAGAACGAGTATTGAAAAGATATCAAAAGACACTTAAATTCATTAATCATAATTGGTTTTGAAAGCTATGATGCTTAAATTTCAACATTTCAAATTGACTACATTTGAAATACATTGTGTATTTCAACTGTCCCCTTCATATTCAAACAGATACAAAACATCTCAAACCCAAAAAAATACTTCGTAAATAGACACGAGTGAAACAAATCGAGACGGATTCCGGGTGCAAATTGTAACAAAATTGGATAAAACGAAAGAACAAAAAAAGACTTCTCCCAAAATAAAACGCTTGTGTATTGAGCGTGAAATTATGCAATACAACCGACCGCACCGAAACCCGTGGCTTCCTGTTCGGATGGTGGGACGTTGTGACCACGCGGTGGCGATTGCCACGCTCCGGCGATCGAACGCCCGACCTTCACCTTGACGATCGAGTCTATTGGTCCGTAAGACGTTATAAATGGAACTATTATAGACGAAGAGGTTTTACTATAAAAGATAGCAAAGATTTATATAAAAAATAACTTAAATTTCGTCACGGTAAGAATAAAATTGTTAGAATATGTAAACGTAGACAATTTCGGACCCGTTACCCGAAAAAAATAACTAACAGTTTGCTTGCTTGTAACCACAGCGTTTGATAAATGTTGTCTATAAATGTCTATAAGATCTATGCTTTATAGATATAGTCCAAGTTATTTAAAAAAAAAGTCTTATATTCTTAAATTAGTTTATGCAATTTCAATGGCAAAATTGTACTGTAGTCTACACCAGAGGCGCGATTTGAGGCGTGCGAAAGGGTAACCCCTTTGAAAGCCGGCTGACCCTACTTCAATTAACTTTTATTATTTGGGGTTATTTGTGTGCAAACCCCTGTTTACGCCTCTTACTGTCCGGAGTCGTTTAAAACAAACTGCGGTGAAATTTCAGACAACTTTAAGAAGTAAAATATATTCTTAAATAAAAGCCAACATCATTCAATTTTCTTTATTGAACGTGGTTACTTCACTATGGACGTTTTAGTGTTGTACCCGCCACGAGAAAGACTTATGCTTAAGCTATATAAGAACGTAAACTTAGATAACAATATACCATTAACAAAAAGACTTGGTTTATAAAAGACTTGGACTTGGAAATTTGAATTGACCAAAACAATTACGTTTAACATATACAACGTATATGGCAAATGTGTTTTGTGATAAGATTGCACTACTATATTACAGAGATAATATTGAAATGATACGGAATTCCCTAGAGATTTGAGACTAAAAGAAGACAAACAAAAAAAATACACCAAAAAACAGGAAAGAAAAGTAGGGAATCAAATTACAGCGATTGAATTCATACGAATATGAATATAATAAACACCGTTGAACCACAGAGAAGCGTGGAGCGCGGCGACAGTAATCCCGCGCGAAACCCCATTATAAATTCTAATCGGTATTACGATATAATCGGGCGCGGTCGGCATGCGTCGATAATGGTGATAGCTCCGCAGCTGAGATCTATCGCAGTTGGAGACATTACGACGTGAAGACAGATCTTTGAGGTGCATGGCGTTGGCATTACCGATGAGCGATATCCATTATGCGTAACTATAGTGTTAGTCATGGTCTTCATGATTGCAAGGGTGTTGGAATATCATCGCGCTTACTGACGACTCGTATCACGAATAGCTTTGAATTTATCTCCTTAATGTCCCCAGATATTAAGCATCGGATAAGAATGGAAGCTTACGAACACAGACGACAATATTGGTAAAAATTGTCGTCTGTGTTCGTCGTTCTTAATTCAGATGCTGCCTCAGTATTGAGTATCAAAATCTTACGACACTAAACGCTTTCAGACACTAAATATATATATATATGAAATCGCAAACTTTTATAATTGTAGATATGTACCTAACTTTCCAATAGATTCAGTAAAATGAAACCGATCTCGAGGTTGACATATCCAGCGGTATTTCATATTTGCGCGACACTTCGTTGCAAATGTGCGATGGGTTAGACAAACAGTAGGCATTGCGCAGATGCTTGCGAGGAAAGTGGATGAGCTTAGTGTTGTGCCAGGAGAAAATTAAGATATCGATAAGTATATAGGTAATAAAGCAAAACAAATCACAACTTTTAGTATATAATGTAAAAAAATATGATTTTGCTTACACGCGTATACGCAGTCTATTACGCATAACAAATCTGAACCTTATAAAATGCCCTCTTTTCAATTAATTATAATATTGTTAAAAAGACGGGATAATTAATCAGATGCCGACTGTATAGAGATAAAGTCGATAGGATCAAAAAATTATCATCGTCGGTATCTAGTCAAACGGATTAGCGAGCACGTTTTTATTTATTCTTTATTGGAATCACTTTTAAGTAAAAGGATTAAAAAGGGCGGACTTAATGCCTTCAGACATTCTGTCCCAGTCAACTCGAGCATGTCGATATGTCGAACCGACATCACTAATTCTAATTACTGCTTAAGGCACAATTTGTTTAGGTGAAGACGGCAAAAAACAATGCGACGTCGGGTCGGTAGTGGGACAAGTCCGGTAATGGTCGGCGCTAAGGAGGCCGGTATGCTAAGGCTAAGCATTGGAGTAGGGTGCACATGAATTAAAGTTTCTTAAAGAAATAAAGTTACCTACGCCTAGAATCACGTTTTATATTATTTTGGTATAACTTTTTTGTATTCATACGCCTATTGGATCTAAATATGAATAATCTTAAGATAAATTTGTTTATAGTATGATAGGATTAATAACTTATTGTAGAAGTCAATATGAGCTTATTTATACAAAAAAGTTCGGTGTCAAAATCACATATACAAATTTTATACCATTATATGCAAATGTAAATAATAAGCAATTTTAAATACATTGGGACAGTACCATCACAGGAGTTATGGCTTGCTTATCTAGGTTTTTAAGAAATCCTTACTGACTAATATTGAAAATTCAAAAACATATTCGTGAATGTTTCCTTCTTTCACACAACAGCGGAGCAACGTATCGTTATTATTGGCACAAGTATAGTATTCTATAGGCTTTTATTATCCGGGAAAATTAAAAGTAAACGAGAGAAGTACAAGGCGGCCAAAGCTAAAATACAATAAAACATCCACTCCGACTAGACATTTATAAAGTGTGCACGTAACATCTTTCGAAACAGCATCAGAGGACATCATCTAAAGATTTAATTGCGGTCATGGCGCCTGTACCCGCGTATCCGCGTCGTTTTTTCATTGTCTGAGGTGCGTGCGCAAGTAAACAAGACATCTACAAGTTGATGGTTCTCTAAATCGTCCGCTTCTAAGCGCGGAGGGGACTTTTTTCCGTGATCAATAGGTATTTAATTGGTCGACTGGCGTGCATTAGTCGCGGTTGGCGTCCGCGCATTAATATTGTATGAGTCGAGGAGGCGCCGGCGAGACGTATACGCTTAGAGTAAGCCCGTCGCGAGCGCAAGTTAAAAGTGTACAAGACAATACGAAGAAGGATATCATTATCATGACTCCATTATACAATTTACATACACTTCCAGGTGATATTAATTCGAATAGCTTCCAGTCGACTGGATATACTGTTGATATAAAAAATTGTATTGAGATAAAAAAGTTTCACGCAAACAAAAATATTTATTACCGAAGTTATGAACCGTCAAAGTATAATTATGAAGCAATGTCACTTTCAATTTAATGTTACCACCAAATATTCCGAATTGCGAATTCACAAATGGCTACTAATCTACAGCTCATGGGTTCGATTCCCACCCGAAGTAAATATTGGTATTGCCTACATATAATTATTTCGGATCTGGTCATATGTCCGTTTTAAATGTATTTACGACATTGGGACCTTTAGGAAGAGAGCATACTTCCACCTTAAAGGCTGGCATTTGCAAATCCTTAATGTTGCAATATCTATGGGTTAGGTGAGCCGCTTGCTCGTTTGCCTCCTAATCCCGATTAAAAAACAATGTACGCAAACGTAACAACACTACAAAATGACGCTATTTTACCTTAAGGGCGACTCTTAGTTAAAAATATCACGTATAAAAGAAAGACACAACCTACGATAGATCTATGATAGATCCGCTCTAAGCTCTCAACTTGCGTCGCATAAGCGCGGACGACGATCACTCCTCATGTGTCATTAAGATGTTTACATATCGAGGCGATCTCGCGAGACGTCCGTCGTGATGAATTGTCCGTCGTTTTCGGAATAACGCGAATCCGGCGACCGAGAGCGGTATAGTAGTAGTATAGTTCATAGTGTCATCGATCCTGTACAATGTTACTGACTGTGGGTTTAAAGAACGACCGCTGATCCCTACTTTATCATTGTTATGTTTAATTATAATAATTGGCCGGTATATTTATTTAAAATAAGAAAGTTTACAAATAGTTGTTTTAATTATATCGGTTTCTTCGTATGATATTTATTATAATTGCGTATAAATGACCTTTATTGTTTAAATTGACAGAAATAAACATAAAAAAACCCACTAACAAAAACTTAATATTTATAACAACGGTAGTAATGTTTAGTGAGCGTTTATAATTTAGTTTATCCTTTAAATTTTCAATTCAAATTGCACAGGAAGGTTGCACTGGTATAGCTCTTAAAATGTTCTCTAGATTGCGTCACTCGCGAAGTATTTTTGCAGTTGGATTACCAGACTCAGAGACTGAATCGCGGTAATTTTCTCATCGTCCAGCAAATGATTTATACAAAAGGAATTAAAGGAAAGGCTAACTTTGTCTGTTTATTCAAACCATCAATCCTTCCGGGACATGAGAGGATTTTCGCGCCGCATAATTTCGGCGAGGGACAAAGGAGGGATTTTCGGCTCGCGTTAGTTCCGCGACTGTTAGATCAAACGGACGCCGCTTCGCATCTGACGGCGGGCGCGGGTTCGGGGGTCGTCGACACCGGGTCCAATTTCATACCACGCGGATTTCGTTGATCATCGGCCGTGAAAGGCCCCACAGCGGAACGGAACGGATCTGAACGGTACTTGGGTGGTATCATTTTGAACGGGGCTCGAGAGAATCCTTCGCTGTCGCATTATCAATACATCAGAATATCGAAATTCTTAAACTTAGCCGTGTTATGCGCATATATGTAATACACACACGTCTCGCGTTTCGAATTCCACTCAACATAAACGTTTATAGAAAAAAAAAAGTACTATTACATTTGGTTATATAATTGTAATATAATGGGAATTATAACTACCTGGGTGATTCCAATGGATCCATTTATTATTATTTACAGTAACGAGCATTGATCAGTCCTAGGAACTATGTAAACCTCAGTCGGAATACAGGATTCATGGAAGAGCCAGTATTCCATGAGGGACGGTTGTGAAAAACAACAATAACTAACATGCGACAATGATAAATCACTATGGAAGAGATAAGCGATAAGTTTTATACTCGTCTTCATCTTAATCTAAATACAAGAGGAGAACGAAAAACCGTTCTATCATTCAATATTACTGCGCAGTCGAAGAACTAGCATGATGTCTTAATAAAAAAGTAAGTTCATAACAACTATGCGGACCACATTTATTTACATTCAAAAACAAACAAACAATCCAATATGTTTCCTGCGACGATCGTTTCTATGAACCCGACCCGTTTTATAAAGCGCTCACGCCTCTACACGAAACGAATAAGGCAAAACATGCCGCACGTGCATTGTCCAGAGTGCATTTTGCGTCGTCCCGATATTCAAGACACGTGCGCATCGCGGAGGCATTCATTAACGGTGGATGATCAGATGGCGGATAGTAAACAATGGTGGGGTGAAATGTAATCGACCGTTGCCATTGCCATCTGCCTTGCGCTTATGACGGCCAGCTGTCTGTCACGTTTGTGGTGACATTCCTGGACTCAAAACTAGCGCTAATGTGGTATGTACTTCGATGGACGAAAAGCTAGGCAATTATCAAAGAAAAACGTAATTGGCGTGTGGTACTCGCATTTAATACCTATTACCGATGAAAGCGGTACACCAGCATCCATTAAAATTGGGGTTACCCATGACCATCCAAAACACCCTTCCTCACTTCCTAGATGAAACGTATAGGAAAGTATATCTACGTTATGCCTAGTTTTGAGGCTCTGGTATATCCTGTACATGACTCATGGAACAGTTTATGCTGGTAAGTATCTTAAGCTCAATACGACTGGTGCGGTTCTTGTAGAGAATTATTTTTACTATAACACATAACTATCACTACCCTTTCGATTACCATCACTACCATACTTCATATCTGCAGATGCGTTATCCCACCTAGGATCAGTGGCGATGAAGTTATTAATTGTTAAGTCAGTTGCTCAGCAAAAGCCTCTTACAATTGCCTTGAAAGCGTATTGTAATCAGGCGGAAGAACCGTAGGCGGATAAAATTTTCCACTAAGCAGTACGCATGACAAACTGTGAAACGAACATCTGTGGGAAGAATTCACCGGAATTCCTATTACTAACGTCACTGTTTGAATGCTAGATAAGGGACAGTAATAGGTTTAGACAAAATGGAATAATGTATCCACAGACAAACATTTGCAACACATTTGTAAGCCGTGATTTGTCCATGGGCAGTGACGATCGCTTGCCTTAAGGTGAACCGTTTAATCGTTTGCCTCCTGTTCCTTAATTTGCACAAGACAAGCATAGGGACAAATCAATTCGGACAAGCATGGGGACAAATCAATTCGGACAAGCATAGGGACAAATCAATTCAATTCGCAACCGTCTCACCAGAACCGTCGCGATCCCGTCCAGACTGCTCCCAGTCGGGACGCCGCTAATCCCGTCAATCGGGCGCACCGAGATTGCACCGCGGGCCTTTAGCGCACATGTCGCTTATTAGGACGGCGACATCAAAGGCCGTCGGGGCCGAAAACGCGCGCCGCCGCACCAAGTTCATTGCCACGATCGCCATGTGCGTGCGATGCACAGATAACAGCGACCCTAAAGACCGCGGCGTGTCAGATCTGATCGTGAACACGAGAAAAGGAATCTGCGAGCATCCACAACCTTTTGTCACATTCAATGTTTGTCTATATATATACACTGGAAGTGAATGGGACAAAAGTAAACCTTTACATCGATTAATACCGAAAAATCTGTGTCTGAGGCAATTTTTTTTAAGTCAGTGTATATATGTAGCATTGAAGTCATACTGGCGATTTGTTTAACTATTGACAGCATTTTATATTGTCCTTCACCATCTAAGCTTATAGAGAAGATCGCGGTCTAAGTACCTACACGATTCGTTACGAGGTAATATATGCGATAAGTAGTAAGTTCTCTCCATTAATATTATAGTACATAAGTGTACGGCGGTTCGTCAGGCTACAAAGGAACAATGATCGGCAGGATATTTAATTATCATTGAATGACAAAAACTCAATGCTTTATGATAAACTATAAAAGAAATAGAAGCAAATAAAGGATTAACTAGGATCAGTGAAGAAAAATAACACCGTGCTGTTCCAACTTCGGGTAATCATAATATAATTGCGTCAATAATCGTTGCTAGTGAATAACGTTGCCGGATAAATAAACTAGAACCTATGCCTAATCAATTATACAAATCGTTATTAATACAAACCGCATACGTCGAGCCGACCAAATAATTAGACCAATTGGAACGAGACGGGGGCGTCAATATTGACAAACTGCGGCGCGGTGACAAATCGCATGATAAACAACAGGATAATACCAAAAATAGTAAATCGGAAAATTTATGAGGGCCAATACTCATAATACTTCTATAATACGCAACTTCAAACAGTGGCAATATCTAATCTTTACCCTATTTACAAGAAATAAAACAATAACTTATCTAAATCTTCTAATAAATGTTATACTTCTAGTTTATACCTCACTAATAAAAGATAAGAACTGTAGCACATAAAAAAAAACGATAGTCACTAAGAACACAATTGATTTTATAATTTACGTTAGGTCAACGTCGTAAATTATAAAATCGATATGACGATAAAAAGAATTAAAAAAAAAAAAACACGTGACAAACGGGCGCTGCGGTGATCAAGTTTTTTCGCCCGCCCCGAGGACTGGTTAGCCGTCCTTTAATATTTATCAATAAATTAAACACACATATGCCACTCTTAAGGATGGCCCTAACAGTCAGCCCAGTAACACACCGTCGCAATAAAGCAATAAGTGGACATCGCGGTATGAACAAAAACCTATTGTAGTCGGACGGGGCGCATACATAGTTAGACCGCCCGCCGTTCACGTATAAAATCCATATAGAGATTCCTACAGGTCCCGCGTGGGCAGTGCGTTATGAAGCAATTATCGATAACTGTTAGGAAAAAATCGAATGGCGTGTCCTGTCAAACGATCTGTAATTAATTGCATAATCGAAACACGTGAGCGATTAATAATGTTTATACCTATTGAATCGACTAAAACCTTTTAGCCACAAAGGAAATTAATATTCGGACGGCTTATCAGAGCTGTATGTGAGCAAAATTTTAATAAAACTAACAAGCGACACCGACAATATTTACTTTATACCACGATTTATGCAATAAATTATTGCTGATTCTAATTTTAAAGAGCCTAGTGGTAGATCCAAGATATCTTGCGGAAGTTTATTATGACTAGCCCGTCGGTGTAGTGGTTGGTGCTCCTGACGGCATAGCCAAAGGTCGATTCCCACACAAGACAAAATATTTGTGCGATTAGCAGAGGTATTTGTTCTGTGTCTGGGTAATAAATATTTAAAAGTATATGTTTAAAAGTATTAAAGTATTTATATTAGTTGTCTGGTTACCATAGTACAGGCTCTGCCTAGTTTGAGATCAGACGGCAATATGTGAGATGTTCCATGATGTTATTACTATTTTTGTAGTTTCCTTTAGTTCTCGTCTGGTTGAAGGTAAGATAAAATAAGATATATAGATAATAAATACCTAAAAGTTATTACAGTAATTATTTGTTATTATCATTTTATTTTGGACTTTGGTTCAAATATTTTAGGAAAAAATTTTGCAGAGTAAATGTTTTTGGATTCGAGACCTAAAGCAGAATGTTAAAAGGGCGATGTAATCATGATATTTAAATTTATAAGTCGATGTTTCATTTACAGTTGAGACCGTTGAGCGCCCCTGCAAAGCTTGCGCTGAGTTAGGAGCACGATGTAATCAATCAGAGCTGTCATTGTCGGCATCATCGTTAGCGACAGAGAGGCCCCAACCGAATCGGTTAAACAAACAGTATTGTTTTTTCGCCGCCCTCCCCCGTTTTGTAACGGCCAACTAGCTGAAAACAAGGAGTTAACAGGTCGGTTGGAGGTATTTTCAACCTGATTGGCAAGGCGTTTATAGGTGGTAGAGCTACGCAGCTTTTCCCGATGCTGAATGGACCGGCTCGAACCGGATAAGTACCACGACTTCACAGAAAATCGGCGTAAAGTTGAAGTGTTTTTTCTACGTTTCGTCCGGTGTGTGAGGTGGCCGGTGGCCCATTCTCTTCCCTCCCTCTTTCACTACCCTACCTACCTCTGCCTCCATCCAAACCCTCTCCTTCTCCCCTCCCTTCCACTCCCTCCTCCTTCCTCTTTGAAAAATTTCCCTTTAAAGGCAGGCAACGCATTTGCAAGTTCTATAATGTTGCAAATGTCCATGGGCGGCGGTGATCGCTTACCATCAGGTGGGCCGCTTGATCGTTTGTCAGCTTAGGTAGGAG
>DWHQ01000321.1:0-15055 GCA_018247955.1 Eurytides marcellus marcellus | reverse complement strand
TTTCTAGGTTGTATGTGATTTTGTCACTTCTATGGCGTCACTCCTCTGGCTATTTGTAAACCAGTGAAAATACATGTGAGCCAGGGAAGTGACTTAAATATTATTTTCATAATTATTATAACGCTTTATTTTATTTGTTCTAGTCACTGGCTATAATTAAACATTTCATAATAATACAAAAAGTATAAGAAAATGTCTTTATGCGCAATATGTTATAATAAATAATGAATCTCAGCTGCTTTTCTTGTGGTACATTTTTTTATACGTATCTACTTTTCCTAATTTAATTATTTCAAAGGTATGTCACTTCCCTGACAAAAAATTTCCCCTGGAGCTTATAAAACTAAAAAAAAATATCTTCTGGTCTTTATCACTACATATAAAAAAAATATGGCAATTAGTTGAATAATGAACATTAAATTAAATAGATTACTTTTTCTTTGAGGACATCAAAAATGCATTTGCCGTGTATAATAATAATATATAACATTTTTCATCGAAATATGGAGTTACACAAAACCACTTTTAAATAATAGGTAATAAACATTGTGATACAGTGTATTAATAGTAACAATATTTCAAAAAGCCGCTATTCACGTTGGCAATTGCTGACAACTTCATTTAAAATTCACTGAAATGGCCATTTGCTCTATACTTGCACTATCGATTGTGGCTTCAATGTCAGGTAAATATTAGTCGTAAACAGAATTATAATGACTTCTTCTACAACGGACGTAGGGAATGATATCATTAACTCGAATATAATAATTCGGAAATCGACTTTCAATTATAATAATATGGTAGATACCCCAGAAAATGTACCAAGAATATAATGTAGTTCAAAAAATATACGTTGTTGTTCGCGTGACGTGATTTAAATGAAATCTACCAAATCTTATATAGATACTATATAAGATTTGGATTAGACTAGCCTAGCCTAGATTTGGTATAAGATAGGCCTGACGTATTTAAAAATATGAACAAATCGTGGTATTGTTTAAACTTTGCACGTCTTGCAACATTGCACGACATATTCATGAAAAATTTTCCTTGACATAAAACCATTTAGATGTGCCTTAGAACAGAACTAATCTTGATGAATGCCATTGATAAATATAACTGTTACATATGGAGTTTAAAAACTTACTAGCTTTTCTCTAATTTAACAAAAAGTTAAAGAAAAAATAAAATCACAACATCGTTCCCAATTAAAGTTTATAGTAAATTCAGCATACAGAAAAAAAAAATTAAGCCAAACGGATCAACTTTTTTCCATATAATATAGGATAATAAGTGGGTAAATAGATTAAAAATTCAATTTCCTCGAAACCGATCCAAGCCACTTTGGCTGTCAGTAGAGCAGTTACATTGATGTGTTCTAAATTATAAATGCAAAAGCGCGGTATTGGCGCACACGTGATGCCGTGCACAATGCCGTATACTATAGAGGTAAACTGGCCACGAAATATAATAATTTATTTCGTAAGCTAATACATAGTTTACAATTATAAAGTTTTTAACACTGCCGTAGTTCTTTATCTTAAATATACAAATATTTCAGTTTAGAAATCTGTACTGTATCTATAACTGAATCACCACTTACAAACAAAATATATAAAAAGCAAAATATGAGTACGCCTAAATTAAAACGTAACTCAACCCTTCAATTTTGCTGTTTTAGTTATAAACAATTTCAAAACATTCATTTATTTATTTCAACTCAAAGTTTAATGAATAAAAAAAAATAAAAATAATTGTTTGTCACAACTTTTGGCCTTTTGTACGAGGACGTATCATAATTTAACTATTGATACAATAAAGAGTCTCACTGACGGTTTCGTTATATATATATTTCTAAAAGAATAAAGTAAAGTCTTAAACCTTTACTAAATCAACAATATAAAAAAATTGATACATTGAAAACTGAAAAATAAGTAAGAACTTATCTCCAGATAAATTGCTATTTGACCTATAATGTTTCTCTTGGTAATAGCGGCGCAGTAATGCAACAAATATTTATCTAGTAATCCTATTTATTCAATTGATTTATAAATAAAAAGGAATATTGTAATATATGATTTATATAAAAAATTTAACTTTTAATGCAATTTTCGTCATTTCTTAAAAAAATGTAATTGCTTAATACGAACAAAAGACTGTGATTAATGATGTTTTCTCAGTTATAACAGATTTGCGATATTTTTGGAAATACATGTGAGCCTAATTGAGTGATTTATGAACTTTCTGCCATTACATTTGACACGGCTTGTTTGCTACTCGTTGAAAGAATCTCGGATTCCCGACATATGTTTTGGGTCGCAACCATTAGGCTGGGCTGTTAATGATATTACAGACTAATGACATTTTCCAAAATTTGCAACTGTTCCACGCCATGAATTTATATTCTTTAATTATTCTTCTAATAAGTCGACTCAGAAACTATCATATAAGCAAATGAATGCTTAATCACATTCCAGTTTTTTCGTATACAAACTTCGTGTTTAAAATAGCGATTATGAAAATTAAATTTACTCTAAAACAACTACACCAAAAGCTATTGTTAAATTTTTTATACGATTCCATAATTTATTTTTTGTGACGTTTTGTTAGTAGACAAAACGACGAGACGAGTATATCTTATTCCCTTTGGCGAGCGTCAGTCTTCATAATTATCTTCATAATTATCTTTATGCCCAGCTTCTATATATAATATGCTTAAATATATAACACAACACGTTGGCAACATTACCGCCCTAATCAATGTAATGTTTAGACGTCGAAGTAAAAAAAAATCTTAGTATTCAATCGCTAAAACCTATAAAAATAAAAAAATAATTACAAACAACAATGAAATAAATATTAATAACATGATACAAATATTGATCTAAAATTAAACGTACAGAAAAATTTTAGTGGCATACGTAATTGAACTTTCGTTTTTTTTTTTGCGATGAGTTTTCTTTTACGTGCAATCACCATCACTTAATTGTATCTCTGTATAGGTATTGAGCTTAGGATTAAAGCAGACATTATAAATTAAAAGCTATTGTTTTCTATGTTATTCGGCATTAATGTGTATATTGCTAGATATAAACATAAATGCCGAAGTCCTGCTGTAACCTAAGTCTTGCATTTATATAATATATATCTTTTTTAAGGCAATAAAATCATAGAATCGTATACACCTACAATCAAAAACATTAATCTACTTACTCCACACTAATCGTCAAGACCTACCCGAAGGTGAAACCAATAACCAAGCTGTGCAACCAAAACAGATTCCTTTCAAAGTGCCTATATTTAGTTACAAATCTCAGCAGTTACCATTTAAAATAAACAAATTGCATCAAAGCACCGCTGTACAAACGTCGTTAAATAAAATGTCGAAATTAAAAGGCTCAACTCCTCCCCGCACGTGTAATCGATAAAAATATTTGATTATTTAAAACAAAATGGAAGCATGTGGAAGATCCGTTCCAAAATAAGAAATAGCTACATATATTACTACAAATTGTATGAAGAAGAAAAATAAATACTTCCTGACTTTGAAGCTTAAGTTTTTGAATAAAATTTGAAATACTTATTTTCTGAATTGGTGAGTCTTCTAGTAAGTTTTGTTTTGTAGTAAGTTTTGTATTTCAGAATTATTTTACTATGCAAATAAAAGAAAATTTTAGTCCATTTAAAATTCCAACGAAGCCGAAGAAATCGCAGACATGTTGGCGGGAAATTTCTATTCTAACACGCAGCGAGTTTTTAGGTTATTTTTTTAGCGTCTGTCTGAGCAGGTTGACACAGAGTCGAACTTGGATTACTGCGGTCCTTTAGTTATTTTGATGTTTTTAGTTATTTTAAATAGTTTTCATATTTTTATGATCATGGATTATTATCAATGAATGTATTTTTAATCTATGTTCACGTATAAAATATGCGATCTCGCTCCATATTTTATGCAGACTAGCGTAATATGTAACGCATATAAGATTTCAATATGCTTCTTTTGTCGATTGTTAACACCAGCATACCTTTTTTCCTTACCGCTGTTTATCATGGGGTAAGGCAACGTTAATATTGAACACATTGTCGGCGGCGTTAATTCGGTCGGTTCGCGATCACGCACAATCCGCCCCGCGGTTCTGTTGAGTTATTTAATAGTGTTTTTTGTGCGTCGCCGGGCGATCGCACCGCCACCCTTGGGCACCGCGCAAAAAACCCTCCCGCTCACAAATACTCCGAGCGTTGTTCCGTAGCAGCGCGGGGCGCGGAAGGGGCCGCCAGATCGCTATCGCACGCACCCACTGCACGCACTATCCCAACGCTGCCCACTTTAATTGTTATGTGCGCCGCGAAGCCTGGACGTAACTTCAATAAAACGCGACGAAACTGAAAGTGACCGATGAAACAAGCATTTCGTTTTGTATAATCTGTAACAGAAGCCGAAATCATAATTTTATCAAAATAATTACGATTTACGCAAAATGTCTAATGATTATAATGGGTTTCCTAAGTTAATCGGAAAACCAAAGGATTGTAATTTTTATATCATATATGTAGTTCTGTTTGAATAAGCGACCGTCACATTATATTTGAAATTATGTCTTTTTATGGGAGGGTAAACTGCTTCGTAACGTAACGCATAACGTCACCAACACTTCTGTCAAGCGTCCCGCGACGCACACGTTTTTTTTTAATTTAAAAACTTATGTTATATATATATAGATATATTTTCTCTTTTGATAGTCATCTAGCATAATTTATTGAAACGTGAAAACGTCACATGTTGTTACTTTACATAGATGAATCAACCTAAAGTAAAATTAACAACCATGACTTATCGCATTATCTTTTGTATTGTGGGCTAAAAATAGCCGTTTTATTGAGATATCATGAATATAATAAGTAAAACAATGGACAAAAATAAACAAATTTGAGTTTAAATACCTGTCTATAACAACTAATGAATCATGACCATTGACTTCTGTCTTCATTTTACACAAATGCCTAAAATAGCGTAATGTATCCAGGGTTTATGTTAGAATGTACATAATGGTCTTTACTCCAGCACAACACAGGCACATACACTATAACTACTGAAAACCTTAATTGATTTAACCATAGTTTATTTAATACGTAATAGCACTCCTGAATTCATCTGCGGTAGTGCTGCTGCATTGACAGTTATTTTACTACCATTCAATAATACCTAAACACTTCTATGTTCCGATTTGAAGTGATATAGATGACGAGCGCAGCACTGAGTCAAAGCATCTTTGATCTTGTGTAGTTATAAATGATATGTGGCATTGTGTTAGTGCAAGTAAGTCATCAGATGCGCGACTAGCTAGTCTCATTATTTTATTTCCAAAAAAAAATGTATGTCACCATTGCAATACGGTTAGTATTCACACCGTGTTAGCAGTCATCTTAATTTACATAGATTCTGTGAGTTATTAAAGATTCTAAACATCGGAGGTAATTCAAAAATAAAACTTTACAGGTGACTTTTTGCCTATTTTTTTTTCTTTTAACGGTTATATTCTTTAATTGTAGAATAAGGTTTTATTAAACGATTAAAAAAAAGTTATTGTCATTTCTCTAAGTTGACAGTGAAAACTTACACTGACCACTTTTATATATATGCAAGCTTACAAAACGCAAGGCAGTAAGACTTGACCTTTCTGACTTACGCGAAACGCAATGTACTGAAAAGAGATAGATCTCACCTCACGTATCTTGAAGCGCAAAACAATAACATGAAACCGTTTATTTCATTTTGATGACCAGTGTGGTCATTGATAATAAAATGAGCCATCGTGTGTTTGATTTAACATATTGTTTTAAAGTGATCAAAGTATATTTCCGTTTATATTGTTCATTTCCGAAAATATATTTAATCAATATTTTAATGACTTGCATTGCTTAAGGCTGTAAAAGCCGCAGCAGCGGAAAATTACCTTAAAACGGGAATTTCCCAATACACTGGTTTTAAGCTAGTTCTGCCTTATGTGTTACAAATTGCTGAAGTTAGAATTAATTTTGTGAAACGCCCATGTTTATGCTATCTATGACTAGATAAATAAAATCGTATTATGGCCGTCTTTTGAAAAAAAAAAAGGCCAAATATTGATTTAATAGTGCTGTGCTGACTGCATAGCACTATTAAATCAATTCCGATATCAATCCGACGAGCATACCTACTTAGTACACAGTACTTATAACTATATTCACTGATTGAAATCAAATAGATTTTATTACCCAACAATCTTCGGTGAATTCACATGTTTGTAAAAAAGATACATTGATATATTATTATAATACAGTTTTAGGTACTTTTGTGACTATATTATTGAATTTTAATGAATGAAAATAGGGACCTAATGGATGGTAACTGAAAATACTCCTTACTTAAAGTTACACAATAAAATAAAGACGTTTTTCCCTACAATCCGTTCTTTCATTTTTAATATTATAAAATGGGAAAGCTTTCGATTTTTATTTATCAGTATTTTGTCGATATTATAGTGGCAAGCATTACTTCCTAGCAGAGAAAACGGTTACATTTGAGATATCTCTTTCTATTGTACTACTAAGTATATTTGATGAAAGAGTGTGACAGCTTAAAAAACGTTCAATCCAAGACAAAATGTCTTTGGGCGAATGCTTGTTATATCAATGTCAATAAAGTTTGTCCATGATAGTTATTTTCCTATTATATATTTGACTATTAATCCGCATGTAATATATATTAAAAATGAAAAGAAATTATTTAAATTACACAATTTTTCATTCATATATTTATAGAATAAGACCAAGGTTTCTTGATTAAAATGTGTTATCGATCTACTAAAATTATCAGCTTTACCTAATCGTCTAGAGAAATTTTAGATTTATTAATCTAACACAAATAAAGATCCTCACATCTGTAATCGTATTGGCTCTGTTCAAATGAGTTGTAGGTATTATTTACATTTTCTGTAAGATTGATGAATGACAGTTATTGAGTCGTAGTCGTGTAGTAGCGTAAACGTGAATATGCGTTCGTTTCGTTTTCGTACAAGTCTCAAAACAGCTATTTAATCGTAAATGCATTCTTTTTTTTGTAATTTACCTCTTCTAATAGAAATCTGCTATACAATTATACATTCTGAATCTGAATTAAGCCAACCGTCACAGTTGACAGTGTCAACCAAACGTTTAAGTATAAAAACTAATTTACAGTCATTTCGTTCACGAAGGCACACATATCTTTAGGCATTGGCTAGATTCTTATAAAATATAATAGAGTAATTTATACTTTGTAGGAGCATATGCGGTGCTTTTTTGAATTGCTCGCGTTTCAACACAATTTCGGTGCACAAAAATGCGTGTGGGTTGCGTGCACGCCACGAGGAGGCGATGGGGGAAGCTCATTAAGGTAAAAAGCCGACTGCAAACGTCGACTAATGGCGAATTACACGAAGGGGACCACCACCGTCAGTGATATGCGGCCTGAAATACGAAACCCGCACTATTCGCCGAAATTTCTACGTAACCTCCTAATTAACACGGTAAACCGCATTACTTAACAGTCAGCATTTGACTCAACTTAATCATCAAACAAAGATGTAAGATTCTTTTAAAGCAGTATAGTACATTTTTTTTTTTAATCGGGATTAGGAGGCAAACGAGCAAGCATCACCTGACGGTAAGTGGACGCCGCCGTCCATGGACATTTGCAACATCAAGGGACTTGCAAATGCGTTGCCGGTCTTTTAAGATGGGAGTATGCTCTCTTCTTAAAGGACCCAATGTCGTATCGGTCCGAAAATACCGCTGGCTTCCAGATGTTGGTAGTGTGTGGGAGAAAATTCCGGGCAAAAAGCACGGTGGTGGGTTGCCAGCCATCCAGGTGGTATAGATGGTACCTAGAGGTTTGTCGCGTTGTTCTGAGGCAGATTTAAACAGCTGAGATTAATCCGATCAATTCCTTAGAACACTCCCCATGGTATATTCGATAGAATACGCAGAGAAACAAAACGTCTCTCCGCAGAGCCAAAGAATCTAGCTGATCGGAAAGAACTTGTTCATCGACGATTTGGGTAGCTCTGTTTGGATGGGATCAAATGGAAGGAACTAGTACTGTCGTGGCCCAGCCCAGAGGTGAGAGCAGTACTCCATATGCGTCCGCACGTGTGCCTTGTAAAGTTGGAGGCGGTGGGTCGATCGGAAGTGGCTCTGCTGATGACAGCGAGCTTTTTGGAAGCCAACTTGGCTTTCCCTGCCAAGTGACCGCAGAACTGAACGTCACCCGATATGTCGACGCCAAGGATTCCGATCGTGGCTGTTGCTACAAGGGGAGTGCCCTCGAAAAGAGGAGATACGACAAGGGGTTTCTTTTTAGCGGTAAACGTGCAAACTTTTGTGTTTTTGGGGTTGAATTGGAATAAATTAAGCCGGCCCCGATCTGAAACTTTACTCAACAAAGTCTCGACTTCAGACGCAAGTTTGTTCCGCGATTCGTCGACGACGTATTATTATTTTTAAGAAATCAACTGGCAGTTTTCAGTTTTCATGTAAATTGTAGGATGTAAAAACATTCTGAAAAAAAAAAATTGTGGGAAGATATACGTCGTCTTAATTGTTAATCACTTCTTATTTTTAAATTACAGCAAAATTTCTCACCCTTACTATAGTTGAGCTTTAAATATATAAGCAAGGTACTCATCAGTACACATAGGTACTCATAAAACAACAAAATGAAAACAATTTACATATGAGATAGGTCATGGTACAGACTTTATTTAGATGTGCGCTACTAGTTACTAATTACAAGCTACGACTATGAAAGTAGTGGAATAAATCCATAACATATTAGTTGAAATAAAAGCAATTTACATATACGATAGGTCATGGTGTAAACTGTTTAGTCTCATGTGCAGTGGCAAGGATCGCCCAATTACGAATTGCTTGAGCGACAGAGCGGCAGCGGGGTGCGGAGGGGGAAGGGGGCTATCAGCATTTCGGCGCGTCCGCGTATCGCCCGCCCCCCTCGCCCCTTTCCCCGTGCCCGTACCGCGCCGAATTCGCCCTGCGCCGCACAACCCGCGACGCTCCCCTCCTCGCGCCACTCTAACCTTGAAAATAGTTTTTACGTACGACGAGGGTATTCACCCCGAACCCGGATTCCGGGCCCTGTTGCACACAGCGCGGCGCTCGCAGCGGCTTGGCGGCGCAATAGAATTTCTTATAGGAACCCGCCTTGCACTCGGCCGGCGCGTTTTCCAATGAGTTTAAACGGACCGCGCCACCGGCCGAAGGATATTCGGTTGTGTGTGGGTTTTTTTAAGAAGACCCGACTCGCCTTTCATGCGGACGATATGTGTGAATATAAAATTTGGTCGTGGCGGGAATTTAACGATTTTGAATTTTTATGTTCTGAAACTGAATGAGTGTCACTATTATGTGTATATATGTGTATATTCTAATCGTTGATCATTCTGTACTAACTTGTACTAAACCGCTGATGTTTAGTAAAGTAAATTCAATAAAATAGAGATTTGTTGATTTTACTATTTCTACGTATTTTTAAGACATCAATGAACAAAACGACAATTTATATTACATATAATTTGACGTAATGTTTTACAATAAATACAGTCTGTACCTAAAATCGTTGCCATGGTACTAAATACAACACACATATTTCTATTATGCATACTACTAGCGCATAACAGCATTCTCGAATGGCCTGTATAGAATTTGTAGCAAAACGAATAAGAAAAGGGGATCGTTATTTACCTGCAAGCGCTGCAAGTCGTGCGCTGGAGATGAAAATAAAGCAAAACGCTCGACGTACACATAAGCGAACGAAGCAAGGGTAGGGCGGCAAAAAAAGGTAAAAAACGAAACGGTGCCGCGCCGCGTTCTCCGCGCCTACGCGAAGACCCCGGCCCTCCGCTCCCGCCTTCCCACTGACCATGCCTTTGCCTTTAATCAGTGCTCATCTAAAAAAAAAAAAACACGGTTGTTGCCGTCTTTTAACGCAAGACCTTCATTAAAATGCAAAAGTACTCCGGCCACATTTTATTTAATTAGAGGCCGTTGCAAATTATCATTATACAATTAGGAAATTATTCACTAAGCATAAGCAAAGGTATATATTTACCAGATGCACTATCAACAGGTCTCTTTAAATTGAACATTCACATGATATGCATGCTAATATTTTAAAACACGTCATTAACAGTTTTAATTGATAAAGCGACTAATTTCAAACAAAAAAGCTAAATATTAGCGATAAATTTAGACATTTTTAACTATAAAAATGATCTTGTTATTTTTTTTTAATATCTAAATTATATTAAAAACTTGCAGCCTCTGACCTTCTGATGCCATCGTTAAAATTTAGGTTCATACATAATTAAACTTTAAATGTGACATAGAGTAGTTAGATAGGGAATTCTTTGATCAGTCATTGACTGATCGATCATCGTCTAAATTGAGGAAAACGTTCAACAATCATGACTAGTCAGTTTGAGGTCGAGCAACCCCTACTGCACAATGCACATTTGATTGGTGGGCAGCTGGTCGTGGCGGCAAAAAAACTGCTTTCTAAATTACTGCTCATATCAACGACGGTTTGTTATCTTCGTGCACCCGCCTTTCTAAGATCATATCGGACGGCACAAACGATGCTTCCGTATATTATTAACGTTAACTTAAAAGTTTACTTCAATTAACGACCTTCCATTTTTTTAACGATAGTAACCACAGTGACACACATTTAATTTTTCTTTATTTTTCATCCGCTCCTTTCGTCTGACTTTAAAGAAATCATTCTTTTGCTGATTATTTTTATATTTGTGAATTCGAATTTTAAAACTGCATTGGCGCAATGTTAAGGCTAGCGACACCGGGTGCGACAGTCAAATGCTTATATTATGAGGACGACAACTGGTGACAATTTAGTTTTAGATAAAAGCTGCGCGCGAGTCGACAGGATGGCGGCGGTGCGCGGCGAAGCTCGAGATAAGGAACTGTTTACAATGCTTGAGTCAATGTCCTCCTCTTGCGCAGTAACAGGGAAAACCTTGGAGTAGACACCTTAACGCGTCTGCCATCGCTTCCGCGTGCAACCTTCGCAAGGCCCTTGAGGGTTTTGAACCGCGGCAACAGTTTTTAATCGTTCACGTACGCAGTAAGCACCCATTGTGGTTGTTGGGCCGCAATCGTAATGAAGATGTATACTTCTGATCTTCCCTTAAAAATGCACGATAACTAAATTACAAGGGACTGGCATATAGAGCAGTGTCATAAATCCTTTATTAACGTAGTGTAAGACTACAGATTTTTATGCATCATGAAATCCTCTATTGTGTGACAATAAGAAACCCTGTGTTTGTTTTAATCTCTAAAAGTTATATTTTTGCCACTATATATTTCAAGATGATTTATATGATCATACTTCTGGCAAATTTAAACCTAAAAATTATAATAATTTCTTTAATTATACAGAATAGAAAAATAGAACGAAAGAATTAGATTATGTTATCTATTCCATCACAGTTTAACGACTCTGTTCCAGTTCGCCCCTAGCGACTGTCTCATAAATAAATTGAGCCCTGCATTAGTGACAATTGTTCGCTATTGCTTTAAATGCACCTTCTTAGCAAGAAAAATTAATAGCATAAACTTGGATTGCATATGACCATAAAGTGATAAACGGAGAAAAGATTAAAATAGTCTTCAAAGTCGCTCTGCACTTAAAGGCCCCTGCTTTTTAATTTTATTAATGCTAAAATATCATGTTTTTTTTTTTATAAATAAAGTATCAGAAAATTAAAATTAGGTAATAATAGTTCTATAACCACCAATGTATCGTTTTGATGATAGTAGGAGTCTTTAACAAATATTTGCAACCTTGGATATTTTTACGTTTTAGATCTTTATCTCTATCAAAGCCATATAAATATATTATTTTCATAACAAATAGTCAATATCGTACTAATTATCATCGTATCAAGTATCAACTATTCATAATTACAAAATAATGTCGTTCAAATTCTAGCACGTCTCAACTCGTTACATATGAAAGTGTAGAAGTGTTTGGTTTATTTTTAATTGCGCACAGACTATACACTCTTGTTTTGTATAAGTAAGAAATTTAGCTTAAAAATACAGACGTTCGTGCTCGTTCTGATAAAGCGTTCATGACCATTCGCTCCCAGACCATATTATCTCACGAACTATATCGCAGGTCATTGAGACTAGTAGTTATAGTATTTTGCACATTCATTATTTTTTTCGTAGTGCTTAAAATATTTCTTTTACGCTTCTTACTTTGTGTGTTTCAGTAAAAATTAGTTTGTACAAAAAACGTTACTTAAAATATTGTATTTAATAGTATGCACATAACGCAATAACTACCTAGCTATTTCCAAAGCTTTTTCCGAGCCATATTAGTTTCACTCGTATGAGTAGAAATTACAATAACATTTATAAACTATAAATAATTAATAGTAAATTTTTAACTTCACAGTTTTAAGTTAGCGTAAATTGAAGTCCTTACATAAAAAGTAAACTAAATATGGCATTTACTTTACTTTTTAGATTTTTTTATATTTAAATATACAGATTCAAAAAGTTTTTGTATCTGTTTATTTGTACAGGGACTTTGTTTGTCTCAGATTGTGCTGTTAGATATACATACACATTATTTTTGTTAATACTAAAAATTGTTCGCATAATAACTGTTGACAAAAAAACCTAATTATAATTTAAAAAAGTTTAAAAACTTGTGTAAAATTAAAGATGTAAAAAAAAATAAAGATCAGTAAAAAATTATTATCATTTTTCCAACTAATGATTTTTGAAGGTATGTAAATCAATTTAAATAAATCAATCTCATTTTCTATATTGTTCTACTTTTGGCCACTTTCAAAAATCCATGAAATAAAGAGATCAGAAACCTTCCATTTAATTATTCCTGCTGAGCCTACTGAACATTGGAATCTGATTGCACAGAAAAGGGAAAACTAAAAAAATAAATCGCAGAAACACAGTCCATTATCGCTGGGCTACAAAAAATGCGAAACTTTTTGTAGTAACGGTCCTGTCCAAATTAGGGCGTGTAATCTTCTTTTCTTTTACCATTTTGATCTATAGCATTAGATACGTTCCCACGACACCGTTAGAAGGCTATATATCATAACTAATTTTATCTGAATCAAAAAAAAAATTAAACACAAATCGGTAGCCCGAAAACGTTATGAAATAACTTCTCATATAGCGGCAATCGTAGTTAATTACTGAATAGATGACCTTCCAAATAAAATTAAGTATCAAATATCCTTTACGATACAGGTACTGCCTATTATCGTTTTATCATGTTTATAAAATTTTTATAAATTTTTACATCTACCAAAAAAATAAAGCTTTTGTAACTAGTAGTAGTTACAAAAGCTTTATATTTTTGCTTTATGTTTAATACAACTCAAAAAAGAAAGTTGTTCCTCAAAAGGTTATTTGCAATGTATTAAAGTTGGCAATGGTATTTGAAAACATCTTGCGGAATTCTTTTATTTTAACATTTTCAACGGGTTTTCAGGTATGAACATAAATTTGCCGTATATATAGCCATGTTTTTTGTCGATGAACAGAGTGTAAAGGATTCCACCGCGACACAAAGAATGCACAAGTCACAACGGCACCTGTGGCAGCGGGGTCACAAAAGTAACCTGCAACTTGCAATATGTGTAACGTAAATATGAAGACCGCGGGAATGGCGAGCCATTTTTGTCACATTTATTTAAAAGAAAATGACTGACTGATGATGACACTGATGATTACTAAAAATGAGATATTTTTTTAAAATAACTAAGTAAAATTATAAACCTAATCTTTGCAAAAGAATAGTCGGTAAATAAACAAAGGTTTTTCAGACAACTTCACAAGAGAATAAAAAAATATTAGATGACGAAAAGTTTTTCTTCCTTTAAATAATAAAGTTTTCTATGGGCGATACGTCGTATTAGAACGTTAAACGTTCTTTACACATTAAAAAAATTCAATCGTTCAGAATTGAAGGAATTAAAAAAATTAAGCAAATCTATATAAGCCGATCGGCGGGAACCAACTACCGCAAGTCATAACTAACAAAATAGCTGCATCACTATTCACTCGAAGCGAATAAAGTTTATTAGGAGACCGGGATAAAGGTTTGGTAAAAAAAAAATCCTTATAGTGAAAGGTCGCCTTGTGTCGCTGCAACACCAACAAAAAGTATGGCGGACCCCTCTCATTCGTTTTTTTTACGTTTTGATAGAAATGCGATGGCAGGTAGAATAGTTGTCTCGCAAACTTTGTATATTTAACGACCCTATCTACTTTTTATCCTTTTATTGGATTAGCTCCTAACCACTCAAATTCTGTAGCAGTAGGAAATGCTAAAATTATTATAACCCTAAATTGACTAATGATCTATCAAGTTTCGCAAATAAACAACTAAATAAGCTCTTATTCATAACCTAACATGTTCTTAGCATTAATATTAAATGTTTTCATTTACACTGAGTTCCCAATTTTGAAATGTCCCGTTTTTTAACCTAGAATAAAATTATGGTGCCGTCATTAAATATAATGAAATATGCATAAAAATATTATTAATGGAAAATATCTATTTATTACAGTAAATCTATTATGTTTACCAAAAACTTACTTGTTACGATTAACATTTTTATTTCATCTGGTGAATGATAACCAGCGCTCTCTTCTCGTACTCTGTATTGTCGATATCTAATGGTAACCTTTTCTCAATGGCAAATCGCCAACTCGTCGCAAAATTTCAGTTCTCCGATTTCCATTTCGGAAAGAATTGAAAACGTACCAGAAGAAACGCTTTTTGCATTGCACGTGAATACCTACCTACACATTGTCAAAATTATATCATATTCTTCGATTTTATCGCAATATAGAATTTTTATTTTGATTTTCTGACTATACCTGAAATCAGTCTCGAGTGTACCTTATGAAATAATTACTTAGGCACGTCAAAACTAATTACATACATGTTTACTTG
>DWHQ01000320.1:0-15063 GCA_018247955.1 Eurytides marcellus marcellus | reverse complement strand
AAATAATAATCATTATAAAATATAATAAAGCTCGAATTTGATACTCGGATATAAATATCGATTATCGATATTTCGTGCCTTCCCTAAACTCATTGGAATTTGAAAGTATATTTTTAAGTCTCTATTATGAGTCCTCTTTTATAAGAAAAAGCCCGGGGCTCTAACCCCGGATCCCCTAAAATCCGGCCCTGCTGAAGTCCGTGGATGCGAATCTCAAGATTATTAAAAAAGCAAACCTCCGGTTCGGAAATAAAAAATATTCTTTTAATTAATTTGCGCGTTAGAATTGCGTTTCGCAGAAGTCGAACTTAACAATTGTTTGGCAAAATACGTTTCCTGCTCCTAGATCATCCATAATATCACTGTGTCAGCGAGGTTTTCACAAACATGAAATCAAGGACGCAATGTACACCCAAAATTAGAACAGCAATATCTATTGGCTTTCTAAGAGTGGTCGATTTTTTGGAATCTTTTTCTGAGGAAACTAGTCCTATTCTCATTCATCTCATGCTCCTCGGAATTCGGAGTAGTCATATCTGATCAATGCACAATGCGTAAATATTCACAACATCCTTACTCTTGAGCAAAATATATTAACAAAATTTGATATATTTTTAACATGATCTCCAAAACTTGTGAAATCATGAACTCCAAAAGGCTTCATTAACAAACAAAAATAAAACAGCAAAACTTCATACGACTTTAACATGCAAGAATTAATGTATATATGAATTAATAGTTGCGAATATTAATGATGAAAATATAATGTTTTTTTTCTTTGATAAAAATAAATAGCATATCGCTATTGCACAGATTACGACGCGAATTTGATTTTTGACGAAAAACGTTATCTTTGTAATGCGTACATAGCCAATAAAATTCTGCTAAGTGTCTTGATATGTTTAGCTGTCTTCAGTAGCTATACTGCTGAAGATATTAAAATATTTTATATTAACATCATTTCAAAACATATGAAATTGTTTTATATTTTATTAATTTTGTGGAACTGTCACGTACATGACGTATGTGTATGATGACAATCAACTTGTCTCCTCCTACCCAAGTACCTCCTCAGTTTCGTATTTTATTTATGACACCTCCCAAGGCTGCGATATGATAAATATAGTGTATTAATTTTGCATTTATATACACAGCTATCATCAAACTCTATTTTTTGCTGAATGTTTGTTTTGAGAAAACAGAAATCATGCCTTTGGCGAATTCATCCGATCCCTGGCGAATGCAAAATGTTGGAGATAACATGGTAGTAATTTTTGCATTTATTGGTTTAGCTTACTTTTCGCATTGTTTGCCGTTTGCTTATTCATTCCTTCAAGGGAACTGTTACAAACGTCAATTTAAGTCAATATTAGCTAGTATAACTATCGGTTAATTGGAAATTTATTATGTTTCATGCAAATTTAATTATACGTAGTGTTATTTAATTATTCGTTTTTTTAATCCAATTTATAATTTTTTTTTTATTTGTACAAGTGACTGCTAGTGCTAGCTTTATCATTACCTAAGTGAAGTGCTGTGTATTAGTATGATCCTTAGAATAAGTATTAAATTCACTGGATGTGCAAAGGCTAGTGACAAATTTTTGTTAAAATCATAGATTTGCCTATTTTGAATATAGTTTAATATAAATTTAGTTTTGTTTCCTTTCAAATACTAAAATATTTATGTTTTGAAAACATTCTTACTGAGTTCATTGTTCAGAGTCAAATGATGATTTTTTTTAAACATATTTTTATTTGAAATGAAATTTATATTTTAATTACTCTTTGTGCTTTATAGTTCACAATTTTTTTTTTTATAAAATTGTTATTTACTCATTTTTTTAAGTTCATAAATTCATGTAAAAATTGCTATTATAATATGTTTTTTTTTATAGCGAGGTGTCAACAATCAGCCACAAAATAGTCTTCCAATGGTTGTAGAAAATTTAGCTGAATCACGTCAAGCTTCGACTACTGAAAGTCTTGACTCAACAGGAGAGATAAGCTATGAACGTGAGGTAGAATTACAGGATGTTATAAAAGAAGGCCATGAAAAAGCAGATCCATCACAGTTTGAATTACTTAAAGTACTTGGCGAAGGTTCCTTTGGTAAAGTATTTTTAGTGAGAAAAGTTAGTGGTGCTGATACGGGAACACTTTATGCAATGAAGGTAATCAATTATTTGACTTTATAGTGTTTAAACAAGGTATGAAATTTTAAAAGAATGCACATAAATAATATTTACTTTTCTATTATTTATTATTATATTGTATCAAAAAAAATTGTTTCATATTTTGTATCAAAAAACATGGTTTCTCAAATGGTTAATGGTTACTAACCCTGTATATTCAAATAATTGTTGTTATAATGGTATAACCAACCATCAAAAATATGCTCCAGTTTCTTTCAGTTATCTCATAACTTCTATGAAGTAACAGTCCTTCCAATTAGCCTATTGACTAGGCTTTTAGGAATATATAATAAAAATATAATCAAGTTCAATAATGTGAGAAATAAATAATTAAGTCTTGTGTTTAGGTGAATACCATACATTATTTAAAAAAAACTTGAAATATCAAAAATTAAGAAAAAAAATTATTTCTTAATTTTTGATATTTTTAATACCTTACAGAATTCATGAGCTCTAAAGTAACTGACCTTAATCTTTGACCATGTTTGCTATAAAATTTTAAAGAATTTAATATACATATTTCCATTCTACTCTTTAAAGGTGCTTAAAAAGGCAACATTAAAAGTCAGAGATAGAGAACGCACGAAAATGGAAAGAAATATTTTAGTTGAAATGGGCCATCCATTTATTGTTAAATTACACTACGCCTTTCAGACAGCAGGAAAATTATATTTAATACTTGACTTTCTAAGAGGTGGTGACTTATTTTCACGTCTTAGTAAAGAGGTAAATTACTTTCTTAATGTAATGTTATCTATTGGCTAATGAAACAAAGTATTATTATATCTAAGATAATTAAAACTAATTGTTGTTATTTTTACAGGTTATGTTTACAGAAGAAGATGTTAAATTTTACCTAGCCGAACTTGCATTGGCATTGGAACATGTTCATAAATTAGGAATTATTTATAGGGATCTTAAACCTGAAAATATATTATTAGATGCAGATGGGCATATAGCCCTTACAGATTTTGGTTTATCAAAACTCCCACCTAGTAGCGACAAAGCTTATAGTTTCTGTGGCACTGTTGAATATATGGCACCAGAAGTTGTCAATAGAAGAGGTCATACATTTGCAGCAGATTGGTGGTCTTTTGGAGTCCTTATGGTAAGTTATTTACATTTATTGGATAGTATCTTGGTAATATTATAAATTAGAATTTTGTTTGGCAGCAAATTGGTATGGCTTTAGCATAGGCATAACTTAAATATTCCTAAATATAAAGTCTACACTAAAGTCTATAATCCAATTATGTGTTGTACTTTATCCTAATATCTCTTATAAAATGGATGCCTTTTTTCTAGCCTCCCTTCTAATTTATAATTGGAAAGTTTTGCAACTATATTAAATTTAAATAAATACTATTTATCTCTCTATCAATCTCTATTTATCTTATTATGACTCTTGTTGTGGTATTTTAGATATAAGAAAAATCTGTTAATGTTATAGACCAAGGAAAGCTGTGGAATGTTAAATTGTTAAAATAAAAAACGAGATAAGATATAAGGAATGTCTTATGTTATACATAAATTATATATTATAAATGTTTTTAGTTTGAAATGCTGACGGGAAACTTACCATTTCATGGTTCAACCAGACATGAGACAATGACTCAGATTTTGAAAGCCAAACTAGGTATGCCTTCGAATTTGAGTGAGGAAGCGCAATCGTTGCTCCGCGCTTTGTTTAAACGCAATCCGCAGAATAGGTAAGATATTTATTTACAGAATTTTAGTAACATGAATTAAGATGTTATAAAATTGATGTGTTTTTCTCAGCTTACATTTTCACGTATTTGTTCTTGTGTTTTTTTTTATATATAAATTATAGATTCATATATTAAAGATACATATATACATATGCGCTTAATTTACAGATTGGGAGCAGGTCCTAATGGAATAGAAGACATAAAGAATCATGAGTTTTTCACAAGCATTGACTGGGATGCTCTACTTAAGAAAGAGGTTGGTTTATTTTCCCCTTTTCCAATGGTCGTATTATCTCTTGTTTTAAAAAAAGGGCAGACAATGGAGAGGGTTTAGAACAAGGTTACAAGCATTGTTCTGTGCAGTATGTTAATTGGACATAGTATTTTAATGTGCATCTGAAATTTTTAAATGTTACAAGAATGTATTACATATTTGTATCTAATACATAGTTTTTAATTTATTTTTTTATTTCTTGGCTTCAAAGTGCTTGCGATAATTATTTGTTTTTATTTAAAATTCTTATTCACTTAAATAAAGTGTCATAAATAGTTTTATCTAAGTCTAGATCCTAATAATAAATTTGTATTCTTATAAATATTTGGACTATCGATATTTCGTTTCTCGCCATTTCACTTTCAGCTTTCCTGCAAGAGTATAAAATGTAAGTATCAAATATAAGGTAGGATACATTATTTGAAATAATAATTGAAAACTCTAGGGGTAAAGAGCAATTGTTCCTAAACATTTAACATAACAGAACATCAATTAACTTTTATGTTATGGAACCCCATATTACAAATTAAAAACACTGTAACTTAAATATTTACAAAAACTTCTGCTATTATATAAACTCCAAAAATATTAATTTATTTAAACTTTTGCACAAATAATGTACAAATGCTGACTTAATGCCTGTATGTTAATGCTGAAATATATAATTTTGCGGAACTCTGGTGACTTTTCTACTTTTCTAGCTTTCGCGGAACCCACTTTGAGAATCGCTGGCATAGGCATAAAATATTAACTAAACCTATATCCATGTAAGAATTATTGTTTTAAATTGTCTGAAAACAATATCTGATGCAGGTCGTGCCTCCGTTTAGACCAGCCGTTTCGAGGGCGGATGACGCTTTCTACTTTGACTCCGAATTCACATGTCGGACTCCGAGAGACTCACCCGGTGTACCGGCGTCGGCCAACGCACACGAATTATTTAGGTACGATATTTTTTTTATGAAGTAGGAATAAAAAAAATTGATGGTAAACGATCACCGCCTTAGACATTTGCAACATTACAGAACTTGCAAATATGTCGCCAGCCTTTAAGGAGGGAATTTTTGAATAAGGGTGAGTGGAGGAGGAGAGAGGACAAGAGAGAGGGGGATAGAAACACAGGCAGGAAGGGGAGGGAGAGGGATGGGCCATCAGCCACCGCACTCACCGAACGAAACGCGGAAGCACAAGTACTTCTACTTCACACCGATTTTCTGTGAGGTACTTGTGAAGCGTGATAAGTATCAGGTTCGAGCTAGCCCATTCAGCAGCGGTAGCAGCTGCGTGGCTCTACCACCGTTAAGATCCTAACAAATTAAAAATTAATAAAGTTGAAAACCGACTTCAAATTCATGACACGTTTTTCGCCGCTGCTGGCTTTGGCGTAAGAGGTCGTGGGTTCGATTCGCAACCGGGGCAAATATTTGAATGGACTACAGATAATTGTTCCTGATCTAGTTGTTTGTTCATGTGAAATTTATGTATGTAAAACTACCTCTTACAATACCAATGTTTTTTTATTATTAAAAATAAAGAAAGAAAACACATCTAACAATACCCTCAACATGCATTTCCAGTTTCCTTTTAGGGAGTGTATCTTAAAAGAAATTGGATACTGAAAGTCCAATTGCAATAACATTTCTAAAAGGCTAAACTTGCGAGAAACTTAAAAAAAAAGAACATTAGAATCGATTTTCAAATGGCGGAGGTACCGCGTAACATACAAAAAAAGTTCAGATGTCTGTAGAATTTACTTCTTTTTATAGTTGGTTTAAATAGTGCAGTGATAACGCTTTAAAAGAAACGCACCAATAGCGCATTTAAGGACAAATCAAATCACAATCACGGACGTAATGATGATTCAAAAGTTCTTTATGAAGGTCTAATTAAATAAATGATATAGTAACACACTAATAGACATTTAAAATTTAAAAAATCATTACGGTTTACAAATCATTCATATTCATATTTTAGATGATTACGATAAATCTTTATTTTATATTTTTTGCATAGGAACAGTTTTTCAAATGAAATGTGACAAAGCCCATTAGCACAAAATAGAAGATATTACTTAATAAAGGTCAATTAAATATTAAACAAAAAACCGCTATCTATCTGTAAAAAAATATATTTTATATTACCATTAAAATTCCAAATTGGAAAAAATTGTGTATCTGTATCGTCAGACTCTCCCTATGAGAATACATTAAATTTATAAGGTACATTTAATTAAATTTATACATTGCTTAGTGGTTCTGTTTTTTTTTTTTTTTGAGAAAAAATAGTTTTTTTATATGTGGCCAGGATAGAATAGAATATATCTTCTATCGACTATATCTTTTATAAAACTGATAAATATTAAGACTCTCATATCTGTACGAACAATTAGTTTGGAGGCAGCAATAATAAATTTACATTTGACGCAAGTGCGCATTGTATGTTCTGGTATTATTAAGTGCCGGAAGAGGAAAACGTATGACTACATGAGTCGACGTTTCACGAGGAAGGAGTTATATAAAGCGTTGAAGTCACGCAAGTAGTAATGTTATTATTTTTAAATCTTAAACCACACGATGGCAACTAAGTCACTCAGGTTCGTCACGTACTGTCACCGTGCGTGTTTTAAGTTATTTTTAACGTTACAATAATCTGTTATCATGTCGAGGCTTTGAACATTGTTTATTTTAAAAATAGATAGGATTGAGTCCTCACGTAACTCGGCTAGAGCAGTACGCGAGTTATAATCATAAGTGTAATTTACTTCGTGATTTATTTATTGAATAATAATCTATTTCGTTTAAATATTAATTTATAACTATTTATTTATTGAAAATTTAGTTTCGGGTCTCACTAACTTTCCTCTTCTATTAGGTTCTTGAGAGTCAATATCGACTCTTTGCTGGCATGGAGTCAGGAAGTCATGGCTATTGAGGATTCAATCGATTCTTCATGCCATGCAGTACGATGTTTGCGAGATGGCCTAAATTTAGAACAATAAAGATAGTGTATTATGATTGTTGATCGAATCAAAGTTAAGATATGGCTTACTTTGTCGTGGGAATAGACTACAATACTAAAAAAAACTTTTATTTTACAAAAGTGGAGCACAAGGACCATGGTGCAAAATTCACAAAGAAACTCTTGTAAAGAACATTTTAAAAAATTAGGGATTTTTACAGTACCAAGCCTCTACATACTAGTCGTAATCAATTATTTGGCTAAATATATACATGAGTTTGAGAAGGAGGTGAAGAGAGAGGAAAAAGAAAGGATCTTAAATGTTACTTAAATATAATCCAACCCAAATTAAATTTCGCTAAACATAATTTTCATTATCATTCTCAATATTTAATAAATTAATACAGAATATTAAAGAACTTCTTTATCAAAGATATTTTGCAAGCAGATGCTAGCATAGCAGCTATGCAGAGGCTATTCTTTTGGTAAAAAATTTATACTCGATATCGGATTTTAATGAGTAATTACTATTATAATACGACAAAGCATAAAATTTTTTCTATTTAATGATTTTGATAAATATAGCATGACATGTATAAATGTAATTCAAATACAATGTTTGTTGTTAATCAATAAATAAATACAAAAATAATACAAGTTTTATATAAATTTTAGCTCCTTGCGCTGCTTCTTTTTATTATCTTTATCTGAGCCAGATCTTACGTCCCACACGAGCACAAAGTTTAGTTCATAATAGTTATACTATAATATAGCTGTTGTTATATAATTGCATTTTAATTGCATTTATTTCAAAATGTATTATATCAACAACGGCTGATGACTGGCGTGACATGTCTATTAAATTATGGCTATTAATTTTTGTATCATATATAGTCGTAATTGTGTAGTTTTAGTCTATAGTAGTGTAATTAATTAGATAATAAATAAAACTATATAAGAATTATAAAAATTCCGCAGGTTATAAAAAAGGCATTTTATGTGCTGTCTGTATATTTTTCGCCATTCGTAAATATTATTTGGTAGCTCCCGAAAATACTTTTCCATCCTAAAAAAATTGGAAGTTAGGAATAACTACATTGCTCGCATTCCCTTTGTAGTGCAAGGTAACATGAGGACACTTTAAATATAACAACGCACCTACAATTTTGCGGGAGTTGTATGTACGTAGGTTTTTGGAGGTGGTAACCACTATCTTAAATTGTTATGTTACTAATGAAAAGAGTTCCATATTATTTAAGTCAAAAGTCTCGAAATATTTTTATTGCCATACTAAGTATTTATTTATATTATAGTATATTATAATTGAGCTTGGCTTAATATTGTTAACCAGAAAAAATAAGTTCTTAATTCTTTCGATTTTTTTATATTTTCTTTATATTCTATACCTCTAATTTTAAAGATACACCATGGACCTTCTTAAAATAAAAGAAATGTATGTAGAATAAGGTATTACATATATTTGATATCAGTTTTAATATTTTATATAATTTAAACGCAACACAGCTGCCTTACAACAGAAAATCAGCTCTTTGTTATGATGGTTATAACGAATTATGACGTTAACTAAAGCATGGTCATTGATCTCCGACATAAAGCCATTGTTCTCCGTGGGATTCAAACTCGCGACATTTGATTTGTAAAGCGCGGCCCACTAGGCCACGGAGGCAGTATCATCACCTATATAATATGGAAAATGACAATGCTGAGGCTTTTCTCTCGTAATATTTGCCTCCAAACCGGAATGCATTAGTGCTTCAATAACTGACGCAATCGTAGCGCCATAGCCTATCGTTACAAAAGACTTCGTCTGTGAAAGCAACATGCCATTGCATCCAAGAAGTGAACACAATCGAAGTCAAGAAAAAAAATCTTGATTCCAGGGGGTTCAGTTTCGTCGCACCTTGCCTGCTCAACGACGATAACAACAAGACCCTGACGAACCAAAACCAAGCGCCGCAGTCCAAGACCTCCACCGAAGAGTTCTGGGCCGGTTTCGTCAACAGGAACAACTTCTTCGACGAGTACAGGTACAGTTAGTCGAATCGTTATTTTATATTATTTTAATACCCTCACATTTCGACTTCGATTTGAATCTGATTTTTTTTTATTGTATTATTTTGTAACTCTTATTATTTTTTATTATTGTGAACGTTCAATTTTCAATTTATTAAAGCCGGGATTAACATTCTCAGTAGTAAATGAACGCTGTAAAGTGTTCCAATCATAGTGAGTGTAAATTTAAAATAGAATGCGATGAAATTCGTATAAAATTTTCATTTTCAAGGAATGTAGGTTACATTCCTTAATATATTGATGCTTGATATGCGTAGGCGATCTTGTAATTGCTGCTCTTAGACGGTGGATTTGAATTTCAATTATTCCCTAGATACAGCGACATTTTCAAGCTCGTAAAAAAGTCACACGAGTAAGCGGCTCACCTGATGGTAAGCGATCACTGCTGCCTATGGACATTCGCAACATCAAAGAAATTGCAAATACGCTGTCAGGCTTTAATGTAGGAAAAAAAACCGGAACAAAACGCAGAAGCACAAGGAAGCACAAACACTTCTACTACACTCCGATATTTGAGGTACTTACCCGGTTCGAGCCAATTCAGCAGCAGTAGGAGCTGCTGCGAGGCTCTACCACTATAAAATTAAGTAAACTTATTACTTCCATCTCACTTTATTATTAACAAGTACTAGTAAGTAGTTATTAGCAGTGAGTGCTAAATCCTAATTTGAACATCCACATACACGTGTTTTTTTATGGTCTTGTGCATACGTTTGTTTTTTATTTTTTTAATACGCTTAAGTTTTAATTTTGTTTAACCACATTACCATTTACAGATTGATGGGCGAATTAGGAACTGGTTCTTTCTCCGTCGTTCGCCTTTGCGAGCACAAAACTTCTAGAGTGCAATATGCCGTGAAAATAATGGACAAGATGCAGTATGATCCGCGCGAGGAAATCGAGATTTTATTAAGGTAAATTCGATCTTATAATTTAAATTTTTCTAACCAAATTAACTAAAAATGCAGTAACGAAAGAAATGATAATCGGGCGATTGAACGTGAGCGACTCCTTTGCCCATAACTGCTTAGGGCCAGTCAATTTTCTGAACTAACTCGCCCATTCAAAACTCTCCGTGACACTGCGCTGCGAGAGATATTAGATACAATACAATATCGTGTCGCATTATTTCTCTGGAAACATTGCCCTTCAAACCAGTGGTTGAAAACTGCAATACCTACTATTTTGCTGTAAAATAATCGGCAATAGCTTGGTGAGAAAGTTCAATCGCTACGAAAGACTAACTGTCTGTACCCAGTGTCGGTCGGTGTAGGACCAGGAAGTGAGTGTTCGCATAACGGTTCGCAGGTACAGTCAGCACCCGCACATCGTCACGCTGCGCGGCGTATACGAGGAGGGCGGCAGGATCCTCGCCGTGACGGAGCTCTGCCGTGGCGGGGAGCTGCTCGAGTACATCACGCAGCGTCGCCACCTGCCCGAGCACGAAGCGGCCCCGTTGCTAAGGAACGTGCTGCAGGCCGTCCACTACCTCCACCGGCACACGGTCGTGCACAGGTACTGTCGAGTGCACAATTCCTAACGACACTGCAATATCACGCTCGGCAACTTGTTACGAAACTTATGCGCGTGTGTCTAGTGATTCTAACTGACCTAACTTTCCATATATGTACTATCGTGTGCAACATTCGAATTGGTTATCCTTAAATAATAATAATATCATGGGGCATCTCACACATTGCCATCTGATCCCAAATTAGGCAGAGCCTGTACTATGGTAACTAGCCAACTGATATTACTACTTAAATACTATTTAAATTCATACTTATATAGATAATTGACACCCAGACACAGAGCTCATCACACAAATATTTTGTCCTGGGTCGAAATCGAACTCACGACCTTTGGCTTTGCAGTCAAGACCACTAACCACTACACCAACGGGCCAGTCAAACGAGTAACAAGTCACTACGCGAGACAAAGAAATCTATTTCTTTGTCTCGCAGTTTAACAATACATCTAAGCAGCTTTGACTTTACGATCCACTTATGTATTTTCGTGTGCGACGGTGATATTGTTGCTAATTAAAACTATTTAATCGGCTCGCAAAACTTTAATATGTTTCCGTGGCGTTGGCTGTACCTTATAAGCGTGTGCTGTCAAAGGTAACGGTAGTATTGTTGCTTATTATATCAGTCAAATCCTACAGATCTCAAAACTCCACGGTTCTCTTTATCTACTGTCGCATGCAACGGTCGAGTTATCTGAAACATTCATTGGTCGCTAAAAACTTAAATATCGTTCTGAAGTTCGTCCAATACCAAGAAAAAAAATGTTGTAGATTATATAATGAAAAATTATTTATTTGAACCAGTGATTCCCAAAGTGGTCCATATGGACCCCCTGTGGTCTACAGAAGGCGGCGGGAGCTTGATTAGATCGTATGAAGATTACGTTTAGCATAAAATTTATGTGAAACCAGGGTTTTTAAAAGTTTAAGGGTTCCACCGAAACCAGTAAACTTTTTAAAATGGTCTATGAGAAAAAAGTTTGGGAACCACTGATTTAAACAATTAACAATGAATTTTATATCATTTTCAGAATTTAAGTTACATTAAGTTTCCCTTTATTTTGATTAACGTTCTAATATGTATTCAATTCTACGTAGAGTAGTCTGATCCTACTCTGTCCGATCATTTACCACGAGTTTTTTTTTTTTTTTAATATAAATTTGATTACTCAATGCGGCCGAATAGAAGTAAATAAATAGGTGCATGCATGCATCACTGTCACTGTTACCATCATTGCTTGTAGTCAAAGCAGCAGATTAGACATTTGCATTAAAAACAATGTCCAGGGACATAAAGCCGTCGAACATACTGTTCGCAACGGCCGAAAGGAGGCCCGAGGACATCCGTCTCGTGGATTTCGGCCTAGCTAAGCAGCTGCGCGCCGAGAACGGCCTCCTGATGACGCCCTGCTACACCGCCAACTTCGTGGCGCCGGAAGTGTTGAAACGCGCGGGGTACGATGCCGCCTGCGACATATGGAGCCTGGGTATGCACCTCTTAACATTAAATCTAAGGCCTCGCGACCTCGCTGCCTTGCCTTTAGAATTGAATTCAGGAGTGTCCATGAATTTGTGAGTAATCGAGCATCGCTTCTTGGTAAGATGTGGTGATCAATATAGCTCGACTAGTTTATTTCAGTTATCTTCATACTATTCTGTCTTATGGTATCTTATTGTAGGGTATTGCTGCTGAGATTAATTCAATATTTATTCTTCGAAAGAGAGCCGTGCATTATAACCTGAGAGCTCGAGATTCCCTGCGAGATGTTTTTTTTTTTTAAAAAGTAGTATACTGACGGTTGATTCACAATATATACTCTGTAACATATTATTTATCCGACTTTTTGAAACACAGTGACAGGCACGCGGTAAATACCTGAAATAAGAATAAGTTTGTTACTACTCGATTTCGTCTCCAAAAGGTGAAAAAATCCTTCATGGGCCTGAGTGTATGCATATGTAATGGAATTCCGCAAGATGTCCTGGATCTACCACTTAAGCGTTTTCAAACTCGAATTACATATATTCTATTGCATAAATCTAATTATACTGTTCAAGAGCTTTTTGTGGAATTTAGTTAGATGACTCGTATATGGGATAGTTATTATTGTATTAAGGTTTTTATTTAATGTAATGTAATTGTAACGGTATTTTAAAAGAGTAGTTGTTGAGTTTTTCGCCGGCTCTTTTCAGCAGAACTGCATTCCGAGCCGGTGGTAGCTTCCTCACGAACTAAAATGTAAAATGACGATTCATAAGTGCTTGTAAAGGCCTATTTTAATAAACATATTTTGATTTGATGCCAGATGCTAGTTCTAATTAATATTCTAAGTAGAAGACTATTGCAGAGTCCGTCTGGGGTTGTAGTAGTAGTAAAAAGGCGTAAGAACAATTCCGTTCCGGTTTGAAGGGCAATGTTACCAGCGCAAGTACTGGGCATAGAGATTTTAAACCTGTAGGTGACAAATGCGCAGCGAGAAGCAGATTTTGTGTGGTGTGATTTATGGACAGGCGTTTTGCTCACCATTACACACGACTAATTCGTCTCATCACTATCTGTTAAAAAAATATGATAATCGTTATTACCCGTGTCATTTGTCTGGGTTAAGTACCTCATGTTAAACTGTCTGTGTGCCATTATTTTTTCTTCAAATCTCTTCAGCTGCTAATGCACGATTTATTTAAAAACATCCATCGTATTTTTTTTATTCTAGTTGGATGCATAAGTTTATTTGTTGATGAGCCGCAGCGAGGGGTCATTCTTTTTATTAACAACTAAAGCAAATATAGATATTGTCTGTTCTGGCACAGTTAAATAGAATATGTTATCTGCGCATTGTTGTTTAAAAACAAATAAATATTTTTTTATGTCCTATCATATCTATGAAGGAAAGATCAAAATTTTTCTGATTTAATGTTAAGTTTTTTGTTAAGTAATATTTCGTTTACAGGTGTACTGGCGTACATAATGCTATCCGGTCGAACTCCATTCGCGTCTACGGGCGATGACACACCCGAATCAATTTTAGCGCGAATAGAATCAGGAAAGGTAAATATGTTGCTACTTTATAAATGTAACAGTCTGGTTACCAACCGAATGCTTTGAACATTTATTTGACCTAAACGACCCGAATGTATAATAATTACAAAGCAAACAAGTTTAACGCTACTAGGTGCATAATTTTTATTTATCTCTTATTTTATTTTTAAAAACGATACTTGCACTAGAAAATAAAATCTTTGTGTCGCAGCAGCTTCCCAGACATGAAATCACGGATGCATAGTATAGTAGTGTCATATATTAATCTCCCAGAGCTCGAGCAACTGTTTGTACGAATGCTATTTCATAAGTACCCGTTTTCCAAACGTATTGATATCACTGGCTGAAAATGTGTATACGACCGTTTAAAATAAATGTGTATAAGCCATTTTTAAGAGGGAGGAAAATTAATAACAAAATAGCATTATTTTTATTTTTCTCTCGTGTGGGGTCTTCAAATTATGTCTCGTGTGGAATTCGAACCCAGAACACGGCGCGTAATAGCAGTTGCCTTTACAACTGACCAGTCAAATTTACAATTACTCCGTCCGTGCAGTCGATTCAAGATGCGGATTTTTTAGAAATAGGAAACAAACGAGCAAGCGTCTCACCTGATGATAAGCTATCACCGCTGCCGTTGGACACTTCATCAAAAGAGTTGAAATGCGTTGCCAGCCTACAAGATGGAAATTTTTGGGAGAGGGAAGGAGGGGGAGGAACGAAACGCTGAAGCATTAACACTTCCACTTTACACCAATGGCCAACAGTGGTCAACAATAGTAGACTGATTTGCACTAGGGTCTGCGCTTGTCTCCCACAGATGTTAGATGGCTTAGGATATAAATAGTAGTATTAATAGTCTTTCAAAATGGAACACGGGTGGGCTTGCACATTGCTCGACGGTAAAATAACTGGTGTTTTGGTAGATCAGGCGGATTCTACGAGCTCTAAAAGGACTATTCGAATTTGGAACGTTCCTTAATATTCCGTATCGCGGTAGGTGGAGTTGACGGAGGGGGCGTGGCGCAGCGTGTCCGGCGAGGCGCGCGCGTGCGTCCGGCGCATGCTGACCCTGGAGCCGGCGCTGCGGCCGCGCGCCGCGGAACTGCTGCGGGAGCCGTGGCTGTGCGCGCCCGCGCCTGCGCCCCAGCCCCCCCCCCCCCCCCCCCCCCCCCCGGAGAGTATAAACCAAAGACCCAGCCGACCAAAAAAAAGGTGTATAAAAACGGTGTGGCCCGATAAATAAAAAAAAAAAGGGGGGGGGGG
>DWHQ01000319.1:0-15089 GCA_018247955.1 Eurytides marcellus marcellus | reverse complement strand
ATATTATACTTTATAAAAATAAATATTTATAATTATTAATGGTGGTGATAAATATTTTAATTATTAATAAAACATCTATTCCACACCATTTACCAGGTTTAACTAACAAAAGTAATAAGTAATTATTTAGTCGTTTTGTAATTGCCTCTATAACTGAATGAAATCGGCCCGTCTTTACAAATCGCAAATCGTGGGTTCGAATCCATTATAATGACTTTTGGTGTTGTTTCTTTGTTGGTTTGGGTCATTATGGGCCGATCATTCAATTACCTACATATAAAGTAAGATTATCTGTGCGTCGAATAGGCAGTTAAAAAGTCGGTCCGGGCAATTTGTTGACGCCATCTCCCACTGTTAAGCTTGAAGTAATCGTTATGACTCCAAGCCGAACAGTGTATATCCTTCTCACCGAAGAGTAAAAAGTAGATTGAGTGTTCGTATGTCTACGCAAACACTTGTGCACTATATCTCTCAGGCAGTTAGTTGATTAATTAGTTACAGATTGGCCACTATGACCAAAAACTGTCCGGGCGACATTACTGCTATTTTTACGATCTTCACGGTCAACTAATGTTCAGAGATTACATTATTGATTAGTATATGTAAAATTTATATAATAATCTATGTCTATACTAAATACTAAGTGGATTGGTTTCAAAATTTTACAGCACCAACTCAATAACATTTGCTCCGACACAAATATACTCGATCTGGCTTGTGCACGTCAAGGTAAAGCAAACAGATCTAAAATACCAGGTGTTTATCCTTGTCACCGCTACGACATCCGACTTCTCGGCCGACTTACAGCTAGTTGGTATAGTAGACTCAAAACAAACCGCCGAATTGAGCAATTATTGAGAAAAAGTTTTCATTACGTTAGTGAATTCGGTCAGAGAATTGCAAAGGGAATGCGGAAATCTAAAGGAAAATAGGAAATTTCTAAAGGAATTCTTCAAATATCGATCAAGGATCACTTAGTCAAAGTAGTGATTTTCAGTTTTTTACACAACAAATAGTATTATTTGTTTTAAAGTATAGTATTTTTTTCTGTATGTATTTAATTATTTAACAGCAAAGTAAAACAGTAATTAACGTCAGCTCTTATAAACATTGCTACGGTTATCAAAAAATAATTGACATCGCGGACTTAACAACTCATTCATACTTTCTTATTTATTTTTCAAATGACGTCTATAATTAATTTAATGAGGTTTTAGTTAAGATATATAAATTGAAACACGAAACTTTTTCCGATAGGTTTAATTTTGTAATTACACTAATATTTACACAACAATATTACTCATATCCATATTGTTATAAATAATTTTATCACCTAATCCTTAAATAATTATAAATGCATCGAACTAAACAGTAATATGAGTAAGACCTATCACATTATTTCGTGTACATGATAGCATAAATAATGTTCGCACTACAAGAAATCAGCGTTCACAGAAATAGTCTCGTTGGTGGGGGAGGAGTTATATTTTTCCATATCTTGCCGTATTATTGGACATTGTTGTATTCCTGACAAAAAGCGAAATACACTCCAATATTACAGCACTCTCACGAATATTTCGTAAAACGCACAAATAGATTATATCACGTTACAATTGTTACCAACTAATAATAGATTTATGAGCCTATTCCAATACGTACAGATATTTTATTAAATGCACAGCTGCACCCGTTCCGCGTAATGTAGCCTGGGTGCAGATCGCGAAATATCGCGTACACTATCCAGTGACCCATTTAACACGTAAAAGCATAATGATGAACGCAATAATGTTTAACACTATATCAAGTTTTCGTTGAATTCAAAAGGGCATATAGTTTTTGCCGAAACAGTTGAAGCCTATTTGAATTCAACATACTTTTTTTTTTAATTATAATAACTTCAATTTGCCCAGTGCAACGATTGAGCAAGTTGTTTGACTTTGTACCATGGGAAGGGCGGATTGTCGTACAGCGTCGCCGTCCGTCTCATACGTACGGATCTAGACCGCCTATTGTAGTAGTTTGGCTCAAGATAGCCGTGGGATTGGTACCGATTGTATACCGGCTTGTCGGAATAGGAGTGAGGCTGCGAGTAGTCCACTTTGTAGGCGCTGGTGGTGCTCTGAGCGCTCGTGTACCTATTCCCTTTGTATCCTGGAAGGGTAAATGATAGTTAATACACGCATATATTATGTAGACAAATTAATCGCTCATAAAGCAAGTGTGTTAAGGATTTCGAGACTGTCGTTTTGACAAGATTCACAACACATAATTTAAAAACGATTATGAAATGTAAATTTTAGGAAGTCAAATGAAAAAATTTAACAAAGTACAAACTTAGTAACTACATACTACTAAAATACAGATGAAAAACAAATACTCTTCCATAATTTTCCCATCGATATCTCGCAAGTGCATAAGTTTTAATCGCTGTGGAAGTTTCAAGCCGGGAACGGTTTCCAACAAACAGTTTTATTACGTCCTACAAATAGTTTTATTTCGAAACAGATTTAAAAGTGTATATAGTTTAGTTTTTAAATGGCTTTGTGATACTGACCGGACTGAAACGTTGGTGTAGGTCGGACACACATCATTCCGTACACCCTGATGCCCGGCACGGAGGCGTATGTAGGCTGGTCGTGGGTCATGGGGCCCTCTGAAAGTTATTATGGGAGTTAAGCTAGTGGTTCACCTGATATTAGGTGATATATCCCCCATAGACATCCCCGACATTCCAGTTGCGTTTGGTTACAAAAGTGCGTAGTTCAAACATATACAAAGATTCAAAAGTAAAAACACTGAATTTACTTTCAGTCTTTTTGGTCCAGCCGACTCAAACCCAATCAGAAACAAGACTGTTGTGACGTGATTTGACTACAATTACTGAACACTCACAATGACTTCTCGTTCATCACCGGATGATGCTCAATCATATTATTATTTGATGATTCACAAATCATTTTTCTCACAATCATAGTCCAAAAACGTTAGTTGTGAACGTCGATAAGTTTGAACTTTTTGATGAAACTGAACTTGTAATTCTAAAAATTCGTTGTCACTAAATCGATATCGCATTTTTTCTCTTTTAATAAGAAATCGTGTCAACCCCACTCGCACTATTTTATATTATTATAATTCATTTTCACTTATAAGCATAGCTTTACTGCGATTGCATGAATATATTTTAAGCTAACGTTTGTCGAGTTAGAATTTTAGATCTTCCTCAGTCATACGTGAATTGCGGCATCGCACTGTATATGAATGAGATCTTCATTGAAATTTACGTTAATAATAATGCACAATTGCATATGATATTTAATGATTTGCCAATGTAGTAAAACGAAATGCTTTGAAAAGTCGTTCGTGTAAAATCTGTTGCACATTTCGTGAGAAGAATAATCTTAAACCGCAACGTGTAGTTTTTGTTACTCTAATTTAACCACACGATGGACTGTGAGAGTGCCTTACTTCGATAGATCTTTTTTTTCATGAGTGAAAGTGGCAATCAAGCTGCCGGTTTGCTTGATCGAAAGTGATTACCGCCATGGACGTTCAAAACACTCGTGGGGTTGCTTGTCAACATTAATCAGGGGAGGAGTTACTTTCCCAACAAGACATCGATATAAATAGTAGTATAAATGTGAAATCGCATTCAATAGTTAGTTCTTCTTCCACGCCGAAATAGATCAACATGATTATTTTTATACATATATTTTTGTTTGATCAATTAGCATAGGCTTAATTTTATCCTGACTTAATAATATAAGTTGAAATCCACGCAAGCGAAGTCGCGGGCGAAGTAGTTATGAATACTTCTACTTTTTGCTGGTCGTTTGTCAAGTTGGACTCCTCTGACGAATCAGTGTATTCGATTGTCGATCCATGTGAAATATGAATCTACTGCAAAGCTCAATGCCACAGTAATTTTTTTCTTACCCAAAATGTGAGTCTCTGGACAGCGACAGATGACCAGGTAGTGCGACTTCCCTGTCCTAATGTTCTGAAGGGCCAGTAGCGACCAATCCCTGGGTGCTCGGCATTCTCGCATTTCCGACACAGCTTCGCACGTCTTCACCAGGGTCACTGCTTTTTTCGCATACTGAAAAACCAATGTCGGAAAATGAGGCGCTGCCATATCCCTTTTAATATCTACGTATTGATTCGTCGTCGAATCATTAACTCTTAATGAACATGTTCATTACGAGTTAACGTGCTACCTACACACATAACTTTTTAGGTTCTGGTTTTATTTGTTAAACTAAACTTAATTTTACTAATAAAATTAAATAATTTTACAAAATGTATCCCGTTTTGTTTGACATTTACATATTTAGTTTAAAATATTAGGAATGTAAAATCAAATAAAATTCGACAAAATTCTTAAATAAGTTTATTTTAACAATGTGTACTATTCGCGTAAATACAATATATTAAACGCTTTTAATTTTAATTATTTATTTATTCAACTTTCAAACAGAATAGAATTATATAGAGTCAGATTTAATACCTGAGGCATTCTCCACCTGTGGGTGATACAGATATAAACAAGCCTTATATCTGTATCACCCACAGGTTATACACCCGACTGTAGGAGTTCGAACTCCTACCAACTCTTTTAAGCTATTGATAAAAAAACAATTAGACCATTTTTTTCTCTGGTTCGCGTTACACATCTGTTCCATCACTCTTGCTGCTGCTGATGTCATTTGTCTTCATAGAAACTAGGCTTATCCTAAATTGACTTGCAATTTCCAACAGTAAAAAGTTTCGTTCATGCTATACGATTCTAGGAGAAGGTAACATTCCTGCTATGAAGAACGCTTATTACTGTTCACATTTTCAAACTATTTTCTCAGTATCTGAATTTAATTTTTGGCTACACCATGATAATGACGATGGCGAAACTAGAATTTTAATTCTTAAAAAGTGTGCTATCTTCTGCGTATCCACAGAAAAGTCGTTACAACATCTCCATATATGCAATACAAAAACAGTTACCAACAGAATGGACCGTTGAGACAGTGTGACAAAAACTAAAATACTGTAACTTCAACTGAAATACGCAAGGCTATACTGAGACTCACGTGTGGTGCTTTTTAGTAACGTTATCACAACATGATTTTAAACTCGATACTGGTATTGATCTCAAAGTATTCGAACTTTGAACCGTAACAGGCATCCCCCGCTATCCAGCGCCAGTCTCGCGGCGGCAAAAGATTAAACGGATCGCTCCACGCTCGCGTACTGACCAATCTGAATCGCTAACGGTACCGCGGGGGCGATCACAACGGATCGCTGGTCAGTGCGGTGGCTCACCTTTTTTTTCGAGTCCGTGGTGAGGCGGGTGGTATGCAGGTCGTCGGCGTTCAGGCTGGCGGAGCACGGGTCTCGGTAGCGCGCCGGGCACGCGCACAGCGGCTGCGTGTAGTTCAGTCTCACGTACACCGCATTGCACACCTGCGGGTTGGTTCAGTCTTAGTTAGACAGACGGTAACTGAGAAGGCAAGGGTTGCCTAAGATATGAATTAGTGATGACTTTGAGAAGATGATAATCTGGGGGTTGCCAACGATATGAATTAGCGACATCTTTGAGAAGATGAGAATCTGAGGGTTGCAAATTGTTTTGCCTTAAGTAACGTATAAACTTATGGTTGCCAATGCCTATCTATGTAGAAACTGTGTCACATGATGGTTGTCTACTAGACTCTTATCGTTCATTCTCACGTACAGTACGTTGCGGGTTAATAACACCTGCGCGTTATTTCGTTCGTTAGGCAGACGATGCAGCCTTTCACAAGATAAGGGTTGCCAAGGATACGAATTAGCAAAATCTTTGAGAAGTTGAGAATGTGAGGGTTGCCAATTATACAAATAATAAAACTTAATTAAAACTTTAGCGAAATTAAAATTCGGGATGGCCGATGTCTACGTAAATGGACACTTTGTAACTTTGATGGTTGACTTGACCATCCATGATTGTAAATTACTAAAGGACTAAACCACAAACTCAACTGAAGTCTCTCATAACAGAGCTAGATGAGGTTAAATAAATTGAGTATAACATATAACAAGAGTTCATTCACGTTTTACATAATAGAAAACGAATTTAATGTTGTATGTTTAAATATGCACTTCCTCATCTGTGGTCCCATCTGTGTAGGAAAAATAAAAGCTGGAGATTAAAAACAATAAGAGGAGGGATTTCTGAGTCTGTATATGATATCGTCTTATGGTTTTGTTTAGTAATTTTATTTGTATCACAAATCATTCATCTCATTATTCAAGTCTTTTTTCAAGAACGTTTATAATACACATCTTTACATATAATAAGTGTCTAAAAGACAATGCCTAGAGGCATTATGTCTGCCCTTTACCAATTAAATAAACTAAATGGAATCTATCACATTGTCTAAGTTATGTTCACTACTTAAAAATCGAAATCCAGAGTGATTTAATCTTCTGTTTCAATCGAAACTCATAACGAATCAGTTATTACGATAGCAATAAAGAGAAATTGTACACGAATTGAAAATAAGCCGTGATCAATATCGAAGCGCAAACAAAATTTTACATTAAATAAATCCCTTTCATAATTTTAACGTTAATAACCTCACTAATTAAATACGTAAACATATTTAACGACAACGCTTTTGTGTTTTTCATGCAAAATGGCTACATAAGTTTTATCAATTTAATTTTTTTTTTATTGTAGTAAAACTTTGTTGGTGTGCTTCCTTTAACTGACCCCTAAATATAAATAGATTTTAAGCTCATGCAGTTATTTTAGCAAAGGGTTCATTCTTCACTGACCCAATTATAAGGTGATTATATTTAGCGTGGTAATTATAATCATATACACACTGAAAATATATTTTAAAAATAAGTGCTACTTGAGTAATAATAGTGAAATTGTATATGATTTCTAGCTCATTTTAATAGTTATTAGTGTATCAATCATAGAAAATATTACCTGTTGGATTGCACATTCGGGTAGTAGATATATGTGTTGGTTGTGCGGATAGTAATGATATTTCGTCGGCTTCGCCAAAACCGACGTGGATCCGGCCGGCAGCGGCACCGTCTGAAACGCACACAGTGATTGATTAGTTGCAGTGGTAAAAACCCAGTTGCCTGGTCGCCGGTCGGCGTTCTTTATCATTGTGCAAAAATTTATGGCACCATCGAAAGCGTTAATGCGCCCGAGAGGTCATTAGCGGCGGGCACAATGCTGAGAAAAGTCATGAGGTCGCAGCTTCACAAAGCCCCATTCATCAGTCGTGTGAGAACTCTGTCATCGCTCTGATGCGGCACGGTGACGAATCTGACTTTTCCTCGGACTACATGCTGGCCACTAGAAATGAAGTCTCTCTAGTGGCCACCTCTTTTCCACACTATCGAAAAACAATCTCTGCCAAATGTATAGAACGAAAATGTTTATTGGTTTGTCTTTCTAATGGAGCTGGTAACGGTTCTGTTTTATTTTGAATAGCTTTAATATTTCAGACGAAGTTTATTATTATATTAAGTTTATTTTTTTTTACAGAATTAAAAGCCACGTAAGTGAAACTTGGTTATAATAACTCTTCATATACTTAAGTGGATTACATTTAATGATATAAAGAAAGATCCTAGTGCACTCTCGTGATCCATAGAAATACTTATTATTTTGGCCTATTACTTATTACTTTAACACGACTTTCACGATACATTTACAATCAGTACATATCATATTTGACGTATTTTTATCATCGCGGTATATTTTGGAAAGATCCAAATATATCACTTAATTTTTAATTTTAAATTTATAATCCATAATTTATAATTTACTTAACACAGAAAACTATTGGAACGTTCTTAACGGATAGTGTTTATTCCAGAAATGTTTATCGCTTTGATATGTCGCTTTGAATATGATACTTCAGCTGTAATCAACTGAGCTACGTGTATTTGCGATTTAACGACGTTTTACAATTCATTAAGTCTCTATTAATTGGAAATTGATACGTGTGATAATGAGTATATACAATGAATGGTAAATTTATTTATTATATAACACCATAATGTTAAAATTATGTGTGACGTTAATGATATTGTCGAAACATGTACTGCTCAGTTAACCATGTTATTTGACATTTAACGATCCAACAATAAATAATAGCTTAAAGAACGGTTGTAAAAAACAAGACCCAATTCAGAGCAGTACCTCAGGCTCAAAGAAAACTGACCAATCTTTGTAAAAACTTAGCATTTCGCCAAGAGAGTAATCAGTTACTAACACGTAAACCACCTGCTAGTTTATCATTTCACATTAGAAAATGCAAAAAAATAAAAACTAGTTTTTTCTAAAGAAAAACTCGTTTCCCAAAGCCCGTTAGTAATATGCAACACATTTGAAAGCAGGAAAATTGAAAAGGTAAAGATACCCTGCAAGGCCGCCACATCGTTTCAGATTTTAATAGAGAAAAGACTATTCTTAGAACATGAACGACGTTTAAAATATTTCAAAGTAAAGAATATATTTAAATAGGTGAGATAGCATCTTCAGTTCTATTTCAGTTTTTCCTTAATTTAACTTACATAGTTAATGCACATATCATTTCATCAAAACCGAAATATTAATTAACGAGGAAAGACTACACAAAAGCTTATAACAACGCAGTAGTTCATAAATTGGTTTACATTAATAATGGCCATGTTCACCTGCTGTGAGATTTAATTTTGATAAATACCCGTGTCCCACCATCTCCGCGCAATCTGTTCCAGTGACCCGTTTATTTACGTCAAATGTTATTCCACAACAAAGACTTTTTTGTTACTCCCGAGCCGCTATTCGTAACCGACAGTTTTTTATTTGCCTCCGCCGCTTTGATCTGTCGGTTAATGCTGTTAAGCATGCGCCTCTCTAGCGCCCTATACAAGGATCGATAGCCCGATACATAAATAAATTTAATGAAATTATCGAAGGACCTACAAGCCATTTAGTTTTCAACAATTTAATACAAATTAAATGTTTTAATTAAAATATTATATTGTATGTGTGTGTGTATGTATATGTGTAATGAAAACTAAACTACATATGTGTTCAAATACATAGGTTTTTTTAATTAACACGATAATGTAATACAAAATTTGCTATCAACCAGGACTTGCGTGCGTGGTGTGAGTTATCCATACATTTTAGCCCTCTATGTATTTTTTGGATAAATGGATAAATGTGTGTAATTTATATCACATACGAGTTCTAAAAAATTATATCCGTTAGCTTCCCGACAGTCGGAGTGGGTTTTCTTTACATTATTTTAAAGCTTCCTCATTAGTTTATATTTGTGTAGACTTCTGCTACAGAATTTTCACAATCAATTAAGTTTTATACTTGAATAATATTTTTACCAAAACTGCTTTTTTCAAGAAGTTCGAAAGCTTGAAAGCAGTTCTCCAAAAATTTATACAGTCAATTTAGACTTGATTCTATGACGTCGTGAGCATTTTCACTTCCAATATTATAGAAACGCCGTAGTAATGTAAAATAGTGAATGTGGTAATAGTGTAAATATAATCTGTTTCAATTCAACTCTTTATAACCCTAATTAGGCGTGTCCTATTATAAATTACAAGTTCTTTTGAACGTCACGGCCACAAAGAAAATGGAAAAGAAACTACTTCCTCTCCCTCACTTTACTAGAAGACTAGCGAAGTGAGGGTGATTTTTAAAAAAAATCTCAAAGAAGGAATTCTTTGACCAGTTTTCACATTGTAACAAAGTGAATATGGATTTCGTGATCAAACACTTATTTCTATAGGATAGTGCAGTGTAGTGTAGTCTAAATACGAAATCACCATAACCATCATCATCACCTCTTCAAGTGCCATTGCCTACCAATCTATCGATTAAATTTTAAATTATGTACCAAAAAAAATTTTACACTTTGGCATTAGGAACGATAAACGACGATAAATTCATACTTAACCTTTTACCTCAAATACGTACTCACAATTTAAATATAAAGTGAACAGTTATTTTGCAAGTATTACCTATTAGTACTCATCGTTATTATGTTATTGTCAATTTAAATCGATAGCTTACTGAACAGTTATAGGGTCAATGGCATGATGAGCAAAGATCTCACGATATGTTTACCTTAATAGTTAATCTCGGCTTTGCGATCTTGACACGATCTGAACTTTCGTGCAACCTGCATTCTAAAGATTACGATAACAATGGCTCATTGAACTAACTTATAACGAATCTCATAATAGAATTTCGTTATCTATCTCTTGATGTAATATTTATGTTTAATTATGCACTCATACAACATTTCAAACATGGAAAGGTGTAACTGTAAATGCTAATTACTACATTGTCTTAGCAAAAAATTTGTTCAGTTCTTATCTTAGTTATTCATAAGCGTATAAGAGCCATACTGTGATGATGCTTCCTCTTGTAGTAAGACTAACCCAAGCATGATATATGGTAAAATGAACAAATCACTTTTTATAGAGATAAAGACGAGACGAGCAAGCCCTGCGCCTGATGGTAAGCGAGACGCTTGCCTATAACAACTCAGTGCAACACAGAACTACTTAGGACTACCCTACGCTCTTCATTCACACATTTAAGATGTCCATGTCGAATTAATACGCTGGTAACAAACTACTTTTTTAGTATGAATTGAGAAACGTTAAAAAATGACAGAATTCCGCGGATTTAATGATCGTATCGACTGAGTACCGAATCGTTCCCATGACTGAAAGTAGGAATGGCGTTCCGAGGAGTGCTTCCACTCGTAAAGCCAGTGGCGCTTCAGTAGTTAAAATGGCCAACGGTATTGAACCACGCTACGCGCGGTCGACCTTTTAAAATGGTGAAAGCCTCTGCGTAGTTATCTCGAACCACCATGCTCTCCGTTCTCGTTAAGAACTTTGCCTTTGTCACTTACTATTAAGGAAAATATTTATAAAACTTACATAAATGTACATATAGATACATATGTATATATAGAATAAAGGTATTTTTTATATAAGAATTTATTAACCAGTAAAATAAAATTACTAAAATAAACATCATTTGAAAGGCAATGAATGGTAAATTGAAAAATTTAATTAATTTACCAGCAGCTTGTTTAAAAATAATGGAATACCAAATAAAGCTTAAGTGCTTAACTGCCCTGTTTTGATAGAGTCATTACTGTATATTGTGAAAACAGCTACCAATTAGTGCCTCTTCTATTTGATTTCTTCTATTGAAACTTTATTACTGCGATAGCTAAAACTAAAGAGCTTAACAATTATCAATAAGATAGCTATTGTAATGTACTTATTTTACAACATTGAATAATTTTCTTTTAATTTAAAATTTGTGTAAATTCGAATCTTTTACGATATTTATGTAAAAGATTCGAAGAGAAATACACAATAATATATTCATAAATATATTCTTATGAATGAAACAAAAATAAAATTTGCCTGTTTGGTTAAATTTATATCGATAAAAATATTCATAAGATGTAAAATAAAAATTTTAAGTAAACCCTGACAAAAAATCTAAAAAAATAAATAGTATATATTGGAAATACCATTTTTAAAACATATACACAATTTCAAATCAATCGAATATGTAAATGTTAGTCAGACACTTTTGTTACGTTCTATTATTCATAAATTATAGCTAAGAACCATCTCGATTACGTCGGCTTTCTAACAAAAGAAACCGCATCAAAATTGGTCCATTTGTTTAAGAGCTGTCGAACGATGCAACATATAGACAAAGGTACACAGACAGATAAACATGTGAAACTTATAACATCTCTCTTTTTGCGTCGCGTCGTTAAAAACGTCGATAACATAAAACAAAATTAAAACTTAACCATTCGAGTGAAAACTTAAATGAAAACCATCGTAGCTAGCGTATTATTTGTTAAGCAATATTGTTCAGCGCAAATAAATGCAAACTGGATATTTCGCATTTATCTCCGTTAGGTTTATAATTAACAAAAACTGACTGCATCGCATTACGGTACTGCGACGCTTTAGTGAAAAGTATGCTGCAATGAATATGGAGACTAATTGCATTAGCTACGTGGGAACAGGCGGCGTCATAGTGCATCGGGCCATTTAACGTTGCACGATGAAAACTGCGGAATTTATGCGGATAATTAACGGGGACCTTGTTTAAATGCGATGAACGATTCGTATTCAATTTCTTTTAAAAGCAAGTTAAACGAATTATATTTACTAATATTATAAAGCCGGTATTTGTCACTGTATCTGCCGGATACCAGTCACATTTGAAAAATGATATTTGTATTTTATTGCCTATTGATCGAAGAGGACTAAACACGAATTTATATAGAAAAAATATCCATGCGAATGAAGTCTTAAATTGATTTCTTGTTTAAAAGCACTATTAGGCTATCCTTGCATCTATTAGGCTGATTTGAAGGATGTTGTTTTTGCTTAAAAATTAAAAAAGTAATCAAGTATGTTAAAGATATAAAAAAAGGATTTATCATTATGCTTTAATCTTAAGGGTCGGTGCTAAAAACATTTACCATGCCATGTTTCTTAACTCCACACAAATTTTACAAGATATGTTTTGTTAATATTAGCGTTCGCAATTCCATAATACATGCTCCTTTTTGAATAAATCTTAAGATTTGTTGCTACCTGTGTTTCCATTATCTACAAACATTGTCATTATTTATGTTTATCCATAGAACTGTCAACGTTGAAGTTGCACTGCTGTTATTGTTGTATTATATATATATTATAACTTTACAAAAATCTTGTTCAACTTGTTTTCCAAAATAGTCTGTAAACATGGAATAAACAAAAACATAATTTTATTTTTGAAGAACTCAGGCGTGTACCGTGGCTTTTCTAGACATTTGATTTTCCAAAATGCCATACTGATTGATAGAAATGATAAATCATCACTGGAATTCATCATTTAGTATTAAAAAGATTCAATCATTGATAATAATACTGTATTTACTTCATTTCTTTCGATTTTTAATGGTTTTCATTAATTATATATTCAACTATCGATTTTGATGTTTTTTTAATTACTTTTTTTAGTTCTAATGATTATCAATTCTTTAATGTTATTTTTTTTTTCTTTATTGTTATTCACCGGAATAATTAATTTAAACAAATTTATTAAGATATGAATATCGATTCAAAGTTGTCTCCGCTTAATATCATGATACCATATCACGTATTCGTACTAACTTTATTGTACCTTTATAGTTGACAGCAAGTTTAAATGTTACTGATGAAATATTTCAAACATATGGTTATATGTAGGTCACACAAATTCTAAGTAGAAAAATAGATCTGCATTATGTCAAGCCGGCGTAGTCTTAACTTAAACATGATAGATTGTGAGGTGGTCGTGATGACTGAAGGTTAAGATAGTGCTTTGATTATATAAAGTTTTTAAAAATCGAAGGATAAGTACATATCAAAAAACTTCTGACTTAAAATCGTAAAACTAAGTTTCCTACTACTAGAGCCTTAACACAGAAATATACATATTTACTTACAAATCCGTCGGAAAGTTATAAATACTGTTTAAAAACTTTAATTAAATATACCATGAGTTAGTAAATAGAACTCATAAACAGAGTTTAAAATTGTCATCTACACTGTTGAATCCCGTATAAATAACTTTATTTACTGTTAAAATTTTCGGAACATTACATTTAAATATACCATCTGTTTAGCAAAGTGGCTCCAGTAAAACTTTCATTATATGTCATATTTAATTAATGCTTCACCCGGAATTTAGTACTCCAAAACTATTCAACTCGTTTTGTTTTTATTTGTGTTTATTTTATGGCGGTGGTTTTAGCTTACATAATTCACTTCAATTACTGTAATTCAAATAATTATTTACCCGAAAATAATATAAATGTAAAGTTCAAAATTTTAGATCATTGTTTAACAAGAGTTGGTTTTAAATGGGATAATGATTATATTTATTTCTTTATTTGTTTGGACTCAATTATTTGAAAAAAGGTTTATGTGAATATTATTTTGTAGTACCTTTTTTAGGAGATAACGATAAGACGAGATTAACTAGTGGTGCGCTTGATGGTAAGCGTAGCTGATGGTAAATGGTGAAGGTAGAGTTAGTTCCATAACGAAGACGAAAGCCCACAATGATGAAGTTAGTTAGTACCTATCAATGGACAACCAATTTTTTTGATACCAGCAGTCGTATGTCTGATGGTAAGCGAGACACCTACCCATGACATCACAGTACCACACAAAACCCGTTAATAAGAGATTTAAGATGATATACTTCTATACCTAGAAACTAAGCAACAAAATCCTTTAAACCAGAGCACAGTAGTGCTTTAACATTTAATTTTAACATTTTTTTGATGAATTGAATGGATGAATGAAATTTGCTTGATGAATTGAATTGAATTAAAGTAAATTTAGCAAAATTTATTACCTATATATTGTGATAAACTGACAATTATTAATCAGAAATATATCAACATTTTCTTCATTTCTGGTTGCATAACTTTATTGATACAAAGGCATTAAAACTTAAATCGGCATAAATGAATGCCTTATAGATTTATGAATTTATGAATTAAATAAAAAAAAAACTTTTATGGCATGTTGAAATATTCAAATATGTTAATTGTGTCATTGCCATTGCATTGACTTAACGGTAGACAATACCCAGCTAATATGGCTATAAACTATATCTATTATAGATATTTATAAATGTATTAACAAGATATTAGAAGATATTGTTACAAAAATATTGGCAGAAACAAATTATCATTATCGCAACTATGATATTTGTTAATTACTAGAAATTGTCATAACTTATAACCAGAAAAATTATTGCTAATTAACGGTGGTAGAGCCATGCAGCTGTTCCCGCTGATGAATGGGTCGACCTGAACTGGACAAGTACCACAACCTCACAGAAAATCGGTGTAAAGTGGGAGTATTCTTGCTTCCGCGTTTCGTCCGGTGAGAGAGGTGGCCGGTGGCCCATCCGCCTCCTCTCCCTCTGTCACTCCCATACTTACCTCTACCTCCATCCCCTCTCTACCCTTGAAGGCTGGCAA
>DWHQ01000318.1:0-15099 GCA_018247955.1 Eurytides marcellus marcellus | reverse complement strand
ATGCTCTTTTGTTTTTTTTTTAAAGTCGAACTTTCGGAAGCCCGAGGTAGAAACGACTCTGACTACGCGGAGAACCGTTTACGTGTTAAAAAAGCGTAACATTCGCACGAGAAATAGCAAATTGGCAATTGCGCCATATGTCCGTAACAGGGGGGGTGCTTTAAACGCATTACCAAGGAAACGTTTGACTTATTGCGTCATAAGCACCGTCGAACACACAATTATTTACGCCCCCTCCTGATGTTTCCCGATCATTCTCGATTACCCCGATACGCAGTGTTACGTTGAGTCAATGAATATAAACATAAGTCGATTATGCGTGACTGCATGCGAAACCATAGCAGCAGGGCCGGATTTAGAGGTCTGGACACCTTAGTCACAAAGAAGTGGACGCCCTCGTAATTCCAAATAAAATGCACAACTTTTTTCAGTCGAGTTTATCCATTAATAATTTACTGTGAAACCAAGTAAATTCTTTTAACATAAATATAATCAAAAACTTTTTTTTCGAAGTCTTCGAGAAAATAATTTTTTAATGAAGTCTCTGTTGTAGGGGTTTGGTTTTTTTGAAGCCCCGGATTCCTCCCTCCCCCCTCCAAAATCTGTTGAATTCTCCGAATCCGTTCTGCATAGCAGTAGCAGTAAGTATCGGAGTTACCAATGATTTTAGTTATTTAGATTATGCGAGAGTATTATAGATATGCGGATGCACCTGAAAATTTTAGCGTTAAAAGCTTTGTAACAAGACTTAAGAAGTAAACAGGTTTAATGCAACTTTAGTGCCTTATCTTTGGATATAACAATAAGTTTTATGCTTTCATTTAAAAGATGTTGGAAAGTTGTGTGTAATATAACCAAGACTTTTCATATGATCTGCATGTTTGTTTACCAATAACCATAAATAATTATGTGATGATAATAACTTGTACAGTTAACTATTGATCGGCGTCTCACGGACCATGAGTGTGGCCGAAGTTCATTTTGCAACTCTATTGAATTTACTTCGATTTTAACTTATTTTACAACATGTTGTATAAAAATATTTGTATCCATTTAATGAATACTTTTTATAAATTATATTAATTTTTGAATGAAAACTACAAGGAGGAACATGATTATTAATATCAAAAGCATTTGACACATAAAGCTACAATGTTCTCATGAAAATAAAGTTATTTTAAACGTATTAAAATAAAATAGAATATTACTACGAGATGTAGCAGGTACACAAAGACTATACAGACAATCTGCTTACATAGCCAGGCAAATCGAAGATGACCTTTCGCGTTAGAAACTGATTAAATCGTACCTTTACCTAATGTCTTTCTGACTGAACTGATAAAATATATACGAGGGAGATTTGTGTGAATAAAGTCTAAATATAAATATTTGTCTCGTTTATACTTAAAACGAGAAGGTTCGACTGCCTCGAAAGTTACGCTTGGTTTCCCTAAATACGACTGATAGTCAACGATGAATAGATAAAGAACACTTTGATGACCATCTGCATTTTTAAGCGCAAACTCCAATATAGGTAGGACCTATAACAGTAAAACCAAACTAAAAACATTAAAAATACGAGTTACACCTTTGAAATATGTATTTACAATAAATATTCAAATACTGAATCGACGTAAAACATGTCACATCTTGTATAAGAGGATGCTTAATTTAAAACGATTAATTGTCGTGAATCTGGCCATGCGTATATAACGCAGCGCATCTAAGCATAAAATAGTCAAAAAGTAACAAATCGACTATTCCAATAACAAATTGCATTTCAAAAACGAGTTCTATCTTTGAAATAGGCATTTTCGAACATTTAAATGACGAACTGTAAAAATAAAACAAGTTCTTTCTTTAAAAAAAGTCATGCTTAGGTTAAAGCTATTAATTTTCGTTAAGCCGGTCAATGCTATGCATACCTTTTAAATATTTATGTTAATCAGATTGGTTTTGAGAAGCTTCCGACCAAAGTAGTAACAAAACTAGTTTAATATCAAACCGATGATGGAAGAAAAGGTCGATAAATATGCACGTTGGATTTTTGTAAAACGAAATGCTTATAGTCGGAGTTGCCTAAAAGTAAAGAGAAACCTATAGATTCCGTGATCATTTATCGAGATAATGATGAATAAACTAATATTAACGAGGTAGAATTTATATCGATGGGAAGCAATTTTGATATCTTAGAAAAACTAAAACCATCTTAAAGTTTCGGGCAAGCTGTGCATTCCGACATAAAGTCTGGCGCAGCGTCGCATAGACGTGTGTATATAATTAGCGTGGGCTGGTAAAGGTCATTGTCACAGCTTCACTTTAGAGCCGGCTGAGATTTAAAATAGAAGTAGAGGCTGCATAGACCCATTGTTCTGGGGCTTTCATTAACATCGAGCAAGCCGCGTGGCTAGGTATGTTAATATGTAAACCATATTGCAACAATAAAAGGCAGGTCATTATTCTCAATCAGCTTTACAGTATGAAAGATTTTTTTATATGTATGTAGATGACCTACAGATGTGTGCTATCAAAAGTACTATTGTATTCAATATATAAAACATGAGGTTTATTCCAAAATAATAGTTGTAACTATCAGAAAAAAACCATGAACAATATATAATATGAAACCTAAACACATTACACACTTATCTGTTGGGCAGCCATGGTTTGGGAACGCTTTGGAGTTCTAGATATCAAAGATTGAGTGCCGAACTACCAACGAAAATGATCACAATGCAAACGTCGATGGCTATCCTACCATGAACATTAATGGAACAAATTGACGATATCCTGAGAGAAGGCGTCGTATAATGCTTATATAACGCATTGTACGACTGATGTATGGATAATAAGGCAAAGATGCAGAGGAAAGTGGATTGTTTACGTTTTATATTTTTGAACTATTTGAATCAGGATTCTTTAGAGTATCTACCAGTGGTACCGCTGCATTGCCGGTTATTCGTTCTATGGGGTACTGTGTTGTCATGTGAAGGCTTGTCGGTTCGTCAGTTTATCTTTAAAAAAAAATATCCTTTGTGGATCTTAGTCATATTTACAGCAAGTCAGTCGCAATTTTCGATTTCAACTCCTTCTAATTCATTTTAGTAATCGAGCCGGAAATATGCGATGGTCGTTTAACGTTAGCATTAGCTTTTTTACATGGCTTTCCTTTTATTTGTTTATGATTTTGCAAATCCAAGTGTACGTGCAGTGCTTCAGTATTTTTTCTTATTTACCATTAAAGTATTTATTATATTACGAGCACTAAAACTTTCTACTTTTTATAAGCACATTTTAATAAAAATAATACCTTTGTTGGTGTATTTATATTTGTTAATGTACAAATTGTTATCCTGTAAGCAGTTTGTTTCCGTTCGTTCATTTGTTTTGTTTATTATGATGACTTTTATTGTTCTTGGTTTTGGATTCTCTGTTACATTTACTCACCGCATTATAACATAACACTCACAAGAATTTTCCGATATTTTAGTTGTTACTACCTGCAGTCTGTTCGTTATCTATCTGCCTGTTACACAACTTACAGCTAGATGAGAATTGATATATGAAAATAAACATTATTTTTTTAATATTTGTTTTACTTTCTGATTGTGTTCCCTTTTTCTTATTTGATTACGTTGTCATAAGTCCCTGCAAAAACAATACCCGTAATTTTACATACGTAGGATCCATATATAACATAATTTATGTTTCGAATAAATATTATTATTATTACTATTATAAATTGCTAAAGGTACCCATAGTTTGAGATTTCGGTGTATTCTCTCTAATATTCTGTCATACATTACATCGAAAATACTACAATAACGTCACTACTGGCTACCTGAAGATTCTGTTCTCAGAATAAGGATGAGAAAAAAATTCTGCTTCGCATATTGTTTGAAGATTCCCACAATAGTGGCGGTTGAGAGGGGTGACCTATCTCAAGTGCGGTTTTTGCCGCTTCTCCTATTTGTGGGCCGCAGTGATAAAACCCTTGCGGTGTAGGAAAGTGACTGTGGTCGTTTGCTGGTCAAAATCAGTGTAAAAATCGTAATTCTATTACACAACCAAGCGACATTATGTCAAATTGACTACTAAAATTGCCCCACGGCATACCTAAGGCACAGTATTATCATAGTCCCGAAAATATGTAACAAACTATCAAATGACATAAAAGAAATACCTTATCTCGACTTGTTTAAAAGAAGAATCAAGCAAGAAAGTGTACTATACAATGAAAGGACATTAGAATTATTGCTTTAATTTGTAAGCCATAAAAGCAAAACTAAGCGAATAATCTACTACTTTACACCCTATTGTACCTAAATTTACTATTGTTAGTAAACAAATAAACAACATTCTCATAAATCAAATCAAATCGTATATAATATAATCGGGCACATACATGAAGACTTTAAACGCAGGCTTATTTGTCAGTTTCGGGACGACAAACTTTTAAGTCCGAACCGGCACTATACAACGCAACTCATATCTGGCTTCACGGATGACGCAATAGCTTGGGTTGTCCACCCCGCCCCCAAACCGTTCAGGGTTTGATACCTACGCGGGACTACATCGTATGATTCACAGATATTTTTCTAAGTGTGTCTATAGTTTTGAGGGATCTTAATTTGCCTGTTTCATTTTTTTTTTACCACGATTTTCAGTCTGTGAAAGCCTTTACGACTTGGGACACGGAACGACCGAAATTACTTTTTTCGGCAGAAAGGACTTTAGTAATTTCTTCTGGAAACAATTTAGACTAGAGTAGACCCTTACCCATAATAATGTGAAAGTGTGTTTGTTGATAAGTCCATCTTCCATGCAGCAATGGAGCACCCAATCGGAAACGACATTTGAAATGGATAGTAACACATGCATACAAAAATAACACCAATTCTATATCGAAGTAGGCAAGACCGCGGTAAAAATAGTCTATTCGCTATCACCACTTGAAGTTGGGCGATAAGCGTACGCGTATTATTTTCGTTAGTTACCGAGGCGTGGCGTATTAGGTGCGGAGCCGTTAGACGTAAGCTCGGCCTCTCGGGTTACCCGCCCGAGCTGTGCTTGCTTAATGCGTATTGATTGCGGTCATTCAATAGCTTGCGAAACAACCGCCGAGGAAAGGCGGTATCGAGGACGTAAGGTGACACCGGCTCCTGCGGCGTTAGATTTACACCCGACTCGCTCCGATTATCGCATATGCAACGTACAATATTGGCGTATGCACTTATTGCCGCGCAAACGATAACCTATTGGCGAGAGATGGATAATGGAATATCGGAGCTAGCCAAAATTTCAAACACGGCTTCTGTATAGTGTTAATAACAAACCTAATGATAAATTAACATATGTTTATGTGTGTGTACTTTATGACGATCAATTTATGTGTGCTGTTTATATATATTTTTTAGTATATCATAACGTATAATTCAAATGTGAATGTTCTGTAAATAAACTCAAGCTTCAAACTTTTAAACACAATTGGTGTAGCGAAGTAGAAAGCCATACAACTTTTACATAGCTTAATAAGCCCCAATCTCGGGTAGGTGGTAAGTTGTCGCGTAATGGGATTTTATTTTTATTTGTAAAGGTAACAAATATGATCAACAGACTTAATACTTGTCGAACAACAACATCCGAGATGTATAAATTAATATTCATAAAATTTTATTTATGTAAACTTACTATTTTATTCATCGAACTAATATTATGTTTAACTATTACATGCAAAAGTATACAGCAGACTTTACATAGCACAGATTACGAACGTGATGATACATAGACTCTTATATGGAAAATGCGATAGGCTACCTTTTATCACGAAGAAAAATCAAAAACTAAATAAAAAATCTTTTCTAGAACGATCGCGGATCAAATCCAGTATGTACCATATAAATATGGGTAAAGCGAAACTGACATTATATGAATATCTAAGCAGGGGTACTTGAGCTAGCGAATCGTTGACGTGATCCGACATATGGATTTCGTAATATAGTGACATTCCTGTTACGGCTGACAGCTAATAAAGCGCGTGCAGACAGTGAAGTTGAAAAATCGCGGCAAAATAATTTCTAAATACGCTTTTGTGGGACGGCTAATTATCGGTTAGAATTACTCTGTGTAAACGAGCACCAACGGTCATCTGGGCCATCAGTATTAACGCTCGACTTTCACTGCTCACTATAATAAGGCAGAGTTCGATCATTTCGTTCGCTTCCAACATTTTGAATGCATTTAAAGGATAAGAATATCTTTTTACGAATACGGCTTGACGGACCCTGTTCGGCGGAGAAATTTAATGTGACAGGTTAAAAACAACATAAATTGAGCTTAAAATTAATAAAACCTCAATCGACATGTCGTTGTTAATTAATTCAATGTATAATACGACGAACGAGGCGTAATTATTGTATTTAAATAATCTTACAAGATGGCGGATATTTTTGTTGAACGCAAATGATTAATGCGCAGCGCATGATCAAATACCTACGGAAATTTATCGTACAATTGCGTATCTATTTACTATCACTCGACAACTCCACAGACGTTACTCCAATACAGGAAAACGTTGTCATAAAAATCTTTCACGTATTCATTTCTTCGACTGTTTTACCGCAAGCATTGCTTCTACGGACGCCTTTATGGTAGTTCAGTTATAAATCAAAACGAACGAGTTTTCTTAATGGACGACTCCCAGCGTTAAATAAATATCGCTAGAGTCAATGCCAATGACGGGTATTACAGTAATTTACTGGCTGTTAATAAAATTTATTTGATTTTGGAGTTGAAACTTTTGTGGGGGAATAAATTTTTTACGTATTAAGCAATACGTTACTGGAGTCAAAGATTGGATGTTATAATATAAGACAAAAGACTTAAACATACGAAAATAATTATTCGTAAATCAAGCAAATTCAGTAATTTCTGTTAAATAGTAAACACAAACCATTTTCAAGTTCTGGACTTAAAAATCAAATGCCCTTGAACGTTTTTAACTCGAAAACGAGTTTAATATAGACATTTTATTAGATATTCAATTCATCTCATAAAAAGTTTGTACAAAGTATTCTAGTATCAGCGACGGTTTAAAGTTATGTACTTTAAAAATTCATTAAAAATCAAACTTTTTTATTCTTCTTTGAAAGAAATTTTCAGAAAATTTCTTTGCTAAATTAATTAATTAATTAATTCATTCATTTTAAAAAGCTTTTGTGTAACTCGTTAGTTCTGTATATTAAATAAACATATTGTGTTAATATGTTGATGTGGCCTTGTTTCGAAATAGTTAATTTCGAGAAGATAATATCAATTTATGAGCTTTGACGCTGTTTTCAATATCTCCCATATATTGCAGTCTTTTGTACAATGTATAATAATGTTAAACTATTTCCCAGTAAGCAATAAACGGAACGCCGTATACGAGACTTCTGTGCCTATCGCAGGATATCTCAGATGAAACCGAAAGATGCGGGCTGCGGATACACGCTCTGTAATTTTCTCCCCTCATATAAACAAGATCTGTGATTTACGTCCAGCACAATCATATCATCTATTATTATATATACGGATAAATTATACTTACTTTTAAGTAGACCATACTTTTACAAATGATTGAATATTCCTGTATTTAGAAGCAATTAATCAAGCTTTAATTTTTGCCTGCAAAGTAAAACTTGGCTGTTTAATTCAATACTGTAATTACTTACTAAATCCTACACGATTTATCGAGGCTATTTGTTTTAGTACAAACTTGTTATTTGAGTTTTTTTTTTTAATCAAACTTGCATGCACATGAGACGAAATATGTGAGACATTTATTTATGACGAAGACCTTTATTTGCCACGATTCTGCGAATAAAGATGATTTGATTTATAACACAGTTCGATTCGAACGAGGAAAAAAGAACTACTAAATATTATCGTAACCTCGAGCCAAAGCAGTGATGTCTTGTTCGTTCATAATGATCGTCTCAATGCCGCCGCCAAGTTGAATGGACTTGTTAAATCGTCTATGGGAAATATGCGGCCCTGTCTGCGTCCACCCATTCTTTGTCAGCAAATATAGTAGGTATAAGACAGTCGATAATTATAGTGCATGTTAGTATGAATCTGTTTTGTATCGGCTTTGCTAAATAGAGATCCATTCTGTAAATTAAAGACGTTTTCAGCTAAAGAGTATTGATTTTATATGTTGTTAAATCTGCTTCCATATTTACCAACTTTGTTTCCATATTAAGTGTGGTGTGTGACAATTTTGACATACTTTTCATGGCATTAACTCGACGAAAATGATTATATAAAATATCACATCAGGACGTTTTATATTTTATTTGCCTCGTGAGAACAGATTTCCTTGGGATATTAAAAATTGAATGGTTGTAACTAATGAAACAAAGTAAAATCTGCTTGTCTATAGAAATCCGAAGAAACGCATAAATGATAATGAGTTTCATGACGTTTCACTTATTTTTAACAATATTTTTCACAGTCTAGTGCATTCGGTCTTATTTTACCTCGAGGGGTGTTCGGTGTTGTGATATTTTGCATATTGGGTCACTTTACTTTGCCACGTCTGAAGTTATTTAATTAAACTACAAAATGCGGAATATTTCGAAATACATGACATGGTTAGTAGAGGAATTTTTCATTAAGAAGTACCAAACGGATGTGGATCCGGATAACTAGAAAAGCCTCTCAGAAAACAGATATATTGCGTAATTTGAACTTTGAACATAATTTTGCATATCACCTGATAACCAAAAGTTTTGTATTCACCACCACCGAACTCGAATAAATAGGTGCTGACTCCGTGAAACGCGGAAGCAAACACTACCATTTCGCGTCGATTTTTCTGTGAGGTCGTGGTATTTATCCAGTTCCAGTCGGCCCATTCAGCAGCAGCAGGAGTTACTGTGTGGCTCTACCACCATGATTGATGACATTTACAATGACTTTAGCGTAAGTTATTTGTTTGAATTTGGTCTTATTTATTAAAATTTGTTATGTTTCCAACGTTAATGACGCCACAGATCGATTCATGCGTTAGCATTGTGGTACCAACAAATAATACTGATGTCATACTATCGGTCGACGAACCGACGGTGTCAAGACAAGTACATATTAAGCTGTAATAATTCATTCGAAGCGTACAGGTTTCGTCGACCGTAAATCGGATTAAAGATATCTCCACACACCACGTCTACTGTTCCGTGGCTAGAGCCGCCAATAGGCAGATGGCTTTCGAGGTGTATTCAGAACAACTTTGTATAAAACATTCGCCTCAAATGCCCTTTCCGCGTGAATATATTAAGTAAAGGCATGCCCACACGAGCATGTGTGTCGCTAGCGGTAAAGCGTATGCCTCATTTTCTCCACACATTCCCCACGCCGATAGGCCGAGCAAGATTATTAGTTATACATATATTTTTCCTACCCGGTTTGATAATAATGTATTGACCATCGTTAACATCTGTCTAGTATTAGGTGAAATTATTATACGATACAAAAAAAAACGCTTTAATAAAAATTAAAGGATCCTAGTGAAGCAATACATAGTAAATTGTTACGAATAATTTATTATGGATATCAATATTACAACAATACAAATCACATATAAAGCGATGCTAAAGTATGATAAAATGAAACTGCTTAATTTTAAAAGTAAATTTTCAACATTTCAAAGTCGGAAATTTCAGTGATACTTGTATCTTTACGTTCACGGATGGACCCTGGAAGCCAATAACGGAGTAATTATTCCGTTTGCTTTCCATTATTAAACAAAATTAACGTGACAGTATCATAAAGGAGGTGGTAAAGGAAAGTACACCTAATGTTAAGTGATTACCTACACACATCAATCACACCAGAGTTAGGAGTGAGCTCTGGTAGCAAAGTTCTTACCAGTTTGGAAATACCGCTAGGGTTAATTATACGTAGGTATCTGTTCACCGGTAACTTTTAAGCCTATATCTTTAAACCGTCCTAGAATAGTAAAATTTATAGACTATGGTGAACGCTGTTAATATTCAAACTCACAAAAACACATTGGACGACTTAAGAAGCCTAATTAGTCAAAAGGCCACCACTGCTTGCTTTGAAAAGCTTATTACATTTTGATATACACCAATGTTTTTACGATTGCGACCGAAGAGATTTTTTAATCTTTTTTTAATGCGGGCCATTACAATCTCGTTTCGTTTATAATCTTCGCAGCAACGTTTCAATTTCGATCGACTTTTAAAGTCTTACAAAATTATTTGCATATTAACCACCGATATTCGGTTTTAACGCTTTCCGAGAGAGCCGGGTAAATTTTTATACGCGCATAAAGAGCATTTTATTATGTTAAAAATAATTAAATGGGCCGATAAGTAAAAGTAAGATGGCCAGTTGGTTGTTTAAGTGAAAAGAAAGCTCGACGGCTTGAGAGATTGATGTAAGTGAAACCACAGATTTTTTTTGTACGAGACTTAGTGACGATATAACGACGATATTAGGAAGTCGATCGTATGGTGGTATGCACAACTCTGCAGACACGACTAAAATTCTGATTGGCTCAGCGTTGCGTTCGTCACGGTGAGATACAAGATACTGTATCTCTTCACCCAATAATTCAGGGGTGCTCAAACGGTCGACCGCAAATGCTTTTTAGCATGCCCATGAAATTCTGCAACGTCCACATATATACCTGCGCCACGACACCCGACCTGCCTAGACGACAATCCTACATCACATATATTTTCAGCCCGACAGAGTCGATCGATGGTAGTCTAACAATATTGAGGTAGATCGCCAGTACTCCTTCAGAAATTAACAATCAATGCCCCAGTAATCAACTTTGAAAATATAACCCTTCAAACAACAATAGTAACCTCGCACATTACTGCTTAGCTGCATATTAATTGGGAATGGTGTAATAATTTACTAACCAGATTCTGCAAAGGTTTTGCTAATACATCCGTAGCAGCGCCATGTATGTATGTATAATGCTGGCACGACTTTATATTTTTTTATTTTAACCTCGACCAACAACAATTTTTATACGTATCTCATAAGTCACAGTATAAGAGTTATTGAGATTTTCTATACTAAAAAAAAAACTAACATTTGCAATGCGATGAAAAATTAGCTGTATGTCAACTATAGCCCAATAAATCATAGATAAATTTTCTTTATTTGATTTGTAAAACTTAGAAATTAGTCGCGATATCTTAAAGCAGATATTAGGACTATAGTATAGTATTTCTCGTTATGTCCTAACATTGGAGTGATATCGAATGATATAAGACAATAATTGAGGTCAATTGAGTAATGAACGGAGTCGATTCGGCGAGCTTTTTATTGATAGCGTTCAAGTGTTGCCGCTTCGATTAGCTTAATTTAGCGAACGTTGGAATAAATAGTAGGTATAGATAAAGATTTTTTAATACTGTAGATCTACAGTGCCAGTTTTAAGAGTACTGGCACTGAAATAAATAATCTCTTAACTAAAATAACAGAGCCTTTACCCAGTGATGTATTGTCTCTATGCCCACTGTAGTGTTTATTAACAACTGTTCGGCGGTTGAATAACGGACAATGTAGTGTTACTACCCTAGGCGGACTTCGCAAGAGCTCTATCACTTACTTAAGGTTTCCCTCATCTTCTGTCAACGCAAATTGCGCAAGAGTGGAGTAATTTGTCTTAATGCAAGGGTGAATGGGTTTTACTTATGCTATGCTTTTATTACCTAAAACTGCAATACTGATCATCTTTGGGAAAAATCGGACGTTAAGGTAAGCAGTTACTAAATTTAAGATCACAGCTCCGGCCGATGGAAAGTAACAAATTATCGATTCAAATCAAATGATTCAAAATGTAAGTTTAGTCTCAGAATAACTGTATACTAAATAACACAATATTAATATATCTTCAAATTTAAGTCTTTGAAATGTAAGACGATTGACTAAGTAAAATCTAATATGGTTGAAAATAGTAGTTGAAACAAAGATATGAACAAGATAGGAACGTTCGGGCTATTCGCGATTAACAATTTTTTACATATTGGGTTCGAATCATAGATGATTAACAATAGTAAAAACCAAATAGGAATGGCCTTTTCGCGACTAAAGATTATCGTCGTAACGTACAATTTATAAATATTTGATAATCAAATATACATTCAACAAAAGAAAACAGATATCCCGTGTTTATAACAATGGAATTACGTTCATTATGTTCGATTAAGATACCTGACTGTTTAGTGACTTTTAATTTTACGATTAAACAATATCGAAATATATCTCGTACATAAATAATCTTATCGGTCGAGTGAATGTTGAGGACGTTGCGTCCTTTCTGAGCGGCGTTTCGAATCGACAGGCCGAAGTGAAAGATTGGTTTCGTAATCTTTTAGCTTTTGAGTGCTTAAGTACTTCGGTGGAAGGTGCATGGCGCTCGAGACGGTCGGGACACGGGCGCGCTTGAAATTATCTCGGGCCGAGACGTTTTTATGGTCCGCATTGGAATCTGGATGTTTTTTCCCATTGCGGGGTCCGACCGAACGCCCAAACAGGTTTTTAGATAACACTCCGTAATGCATCAAAGGAGAATGTTTTTGTGAAGGCGGCACGCTCAAGGAGTGTTTAATGAGTTCAATTCAATGAGCCTGCACCGATGCGAGTTTATACCGAGATTAATATATAATAGTCCGTTTAGATACAATGCGGTTTGAGTTGTAATAACACGACGGGTATCAATTTAATGAGCCGCTCTCGGGTGTTTTCCGATCATACCTGTGTTGGTATGCCGTAATCCGTTCAGTGTATGAAATAAAAATACAACTTCTCTGAATACCTACGCGGTTGCTTGTAACTCGAAGAATATGATTTATTTGTTTTGCCTTAACGTAAACATGTTAAGGCAGGGTGAGGAATACATTGATAACACAATCAAAATTATTTACGACGTTTACCTAATTCTGTTTCATTCAACTAATTCGGCCCAATCTTAATTTTATTATGCCGTTGTAATTAAAAAGATAAGCGAACGAGTTCACACTTTGGTGTAGCAGAAATAATCAAGAATGGTGTGCTTACCGGAATGAAATATTGATAATTTAAATTAATAACGATAGCCTGTAAATAGTTTAAGAATTTTACAACGGCGATAAATCAAACGTATTTATAGACTTCATCAGTTCGTGGAACTATCAACTTTAAAATACACTGAACAGTGAAGAAAACAAAGACTTCGCTCAAATAGAACGAAGCAAGGTCAGCTAATGTATTATGCTAATAAACAAACCGTAAGTTAAAGGGTTCACCGCTTAAACGCACTCCGGTAGTTCAAATCATGTTTGTAATTTCTTTTGGCACATTCCAGATACCATAAGTATACTTATACCTAATTATAAGTGTTCAAAGCGTGATAATACTTACGGACTGGCACTTTCTTCGGGTCATATTTGTCAACGATTTCGTTAATTTTTTCAATTTTCACTTGTGCGGCTTTGGAACGTTCTGTTATTCCCTGAAGTTGGCATGTTAAATCGTTGAATATATCCTCGGCTAATAGCACAAGAGAAGCGAGTTGACGAAGCGCGTTGCTAAGAGTGCAATTAGTAACGGCTTGAAGTTCCTCGTCCGTAACCCTGGGCCTTCCATTCTCATCCCGCAAACTCGTCCGCGAGAGAAACTTCGGTTCTACCGCACGCTGCACGAAAGGCATCTCGAAGAAGTCCCAAGATCGCTCGTACCACTTATTCACCCATTCCCGCGCCGCGAATTAAACGTAATTCCGTCTTCCATTCAACACACAACACAAAAAACGTCAGGTAACCGCCACTTTGAATTAACCGACATCCTGACCGGTGAACTTTCACTGAACAGCGGTATTTTAATGACCTGTAGCAGTTTTTGCGATATTTCAGTAAGGACGTGTGACTTCTCGTTCATAAAAGTAAGAAAAAAAAGTTTTACGGAAACTTTTCATATTTACGAAAGCCCGCCATAAAAGGCGCTATAGAACACATCACACTCTGACCGCTTTACCCGGCCGAATGAAATGAATGGGTACTATTACTATACAAGATAAAGCCATACTCGTACGAGCACAGTTGTGTTGCCATACGCAAGTCATCTTTGGCTGTACCAAAATTGTTAAAACTATTTAATAGTTAATATCAATAACTAATAACTCTACACAATGGTATTTAACAATATAGTGCAGGGACTGCTATTTACACTATTAAGAAAATTTTAATTAACCCCATGTTGCATATTTTAGCAATGTGTTTTGTTATTCTGAGGCTCGTTTTTACTAATTACTGAAAGAAATATAACTAAGTTTGTTTAATAGATGTTATTATTTCATATATCATTTTCATAATAAAGGTAAATTAGCTAATAACAAATTTAAGTAACCATAATTATTACCAACATCTCAGAAATCGCTTATTATATGGCAATTTAATTTAAAATTTTATGTTTGCGACATCTACCGCCTTTTATTTGAACCAGTATAATTGTTGCTGTGTTTTAATGTTCTAACATTTTATCATAATAATATTCGTAGTAGTCACCCAAGTTTTTTCTAGATGGCGTTAATACACATTTCAGAATTATATTGAAAAAGTGAAAGAAAATATTGAAAAAAAAATAGTTCGTGAAACTTTGATAATAATTTTACTAAAATTTTTCAATTTTGGTTTTTTGCGCGCGAACGTTCAATGCCTTGCAGCGTAACAGCGTTCGAATTTATTAGAGATTCGATATTTTTTATTAGAGAAACATAACAGTATAACATATTTTGTGAGTGACGACAAAAAAGTGTTAAGAAAAAAAAAAGCTTTTTAACAGCATGATATAGTCTATATGGGCGCAGGCATCTGTCGGCCATAATTGACAAGTATTAATTTTATATTTTATTTATGATTACTTTAATTTTGTATTTATAAATAATTTTATTACTGTGCAAACTGACATAGACGGACATTATGACGCGATTTTTAAATTAAATGCAAACCTATTATGATTAGGCGTCGCGTTATGGAGTATACGTAAACCCAAGTAAGTGTCAAGCCATGCTGGTTGGTAGTTCTCGATTGTTGGCCA
>DWHQ01000317.1:0-15106 GCA_018247955.1 Eurytides marcellus marcellus | reverse complement strand
GTGTAGTGGACAAGATTAGCTTAATTTCAATGTTTATAAAATAGTCAGATTGAATTTAATTTAAAACTTTAGAGTTTAATAAAAGCAATTATTACACAATGAAACGCAAACACTATAAAATATAAAATGTACCATTTCACGGATTTTTTACAAACAAACTGATAAAATAAATAAATAGATCCATGAATCCGTGAAAAAAGTTGCACAAAATACTTATAATACGTTAAGTACGTACGTAGTTCATTTTAAACACGACATAAAAGTAAATTGTTGTGTCCGAGCGGTAAGTAATGGTAATTTTGTTTCGAATTTTGTTCACAGTGGCGATACGCGACGTGGGGGGAGCGGTTGGCGACGCTGTGCGGCGCGCTGCTGGGCTGGGTGAGCGCGGGAGGGCTGGTGCTGGCCGTGCTGGCCTACGGGGAGATCACCGCGCTCTTCGTGCAGCGGCATCAGGCCAAGGAGCCGCCCGCGGACTCGCACCTCATGCGCCTCTTCGGCGGCGGACGGTCGCTGTGAGCGTCTCCCCTTTCCTCTTAGCTGAATTGAGAATGCCTGAAGGGCGACGGAACTGATCCTCATCGTGTTGCCCGTGCAGGCCGGAAGGTGAGCGTGCGCTGCATATGGACGCGCTGGTGGAGGACGCGGCGGCGTTCGCGTGGGCCAGCGTAGCCATCATGGGGGCCCAGCTGGTGGCCGCGGCACTCGCCGTCACCCTTTGCAACCACGCGGCCGCTACTATGGTAACCTCCATTCCATCCTCCATTCTTAATTAATCTCCTAATACCTCCGGACTAAATACCATTTGGAAAATGAAAGTGTTTTTAGCCTAACGACTCCGTGATAATCATAATTGATAAATATCTTAATAACAGTACAAGGAAATCTTATAAAACCTGACGTGTGTCTGCTGTTGCAGATTGCGCGCATTCGATGGCGGTTGTTACGCGCCGTTCTGAGCCAAGAGATCGCCTTCTTTGACACCAATAAAACCATGAACTTCGCCGCCTCACTTACAGAGTACGTACTTATTGCTAGTCTTTTAGTATTTTTATAATTTTGCAAATAATTTAATTAAAAAAAAACTCTCTTAACTACTTTTTGACAAAATTATTAATAAATAGTTTCTGCCTTTAGAGATTTTTGCTATTTAGAGTTCAGCTGCAAGTACCAACGTCCCGACCATGCTGACGTTGGTATTACGAGAATTGTGATTTGATTGGTGATATTCGCAGGCAGACGGAGAAGCTACGACAGGGCGTGGGCGAGCAGGTGGCTATGACCGCTTACCTAGGGGGCACGGTGGTCCTGTGCTGCGCGCTGGCACTGGCCTACGGGTGGCAACTGACCCTGGCCGCATTGGCCCTGGTGCCCGTCGCCCTCCTCGTTGCCGCTGTCGTCGCAAGGGTAACGTTTATCGAGCCATACTCGTGGACCCAATAATTGATCGTGTGCGTCATTCGAGATCCGTGCGAATGTAACATTGTCGCTTGCAGTACCAGACGCGTTGGTCGGGCGAGGAGGTGGCGCGGCAAGGCACGGCGGGTCGCCTGGTGGAGCAGGCCCTGGCCGCCGTGCGCACCGTCCGCGCATACGCAGGCGAGAAGCTCGAGGTGGACAGGTAACTCAAAGCGACAAAGGAATTCAGTAGTAAATATGGCGCGGATGAAATATACCGTTTTGTTCCCGGTATAGGTACGAGGAGGCGCTCCGAGAGGCTTCGGTGGCGTCACGGCGGCGCGCGGCGTGGGCGGGTGCCGGCGCCGGCCTCGGCTGGCTGCTCACCTACAGCCTCAATGCGGTGGTGTTCGCTTACGGCGCCTTGCTGGTTGCGCGCGACACTCCGCTGCCACCGCTCGAGCGCGAGTACCACCCCGGGGTCATGGTCACCGTTAGTACTATCCAGAGTATTCTCGGCATATTCATCGTTACGCGTTGTTTGCGGTTTCGCTCGTGTGGATTTTTATTTTGGATAATTTTTTCCGCACCTAATTTTTTTGCGCCAAACTATTTCTGCCATAATTCACACCGATCCTTCGCTCCATTGCTGCGTGAACGAAGGACAAACCAGATATACGCGTAATAATCAAATCAAAAAATAAAGTTTAATAATAAAGTTTAACAACAATAAAAATTAGATATTCTCCACACGCATCCATTACAATCATTGAGTAATTGTCAATTTTAACATAGCATTATTTGATCGCAGATATTGTTCTGCACATTCATGGCGGCCCAAAACATTACGATGTGCCAGCCTCACCTGGAAATGTTCTCGGCGGCGCGTGGCGCTGCCAAGTCCCTGTTCAAGCTGCTGGAGCGGCGCTCGCGCGTCGACGCACTTCGTGACGTAGGCACGAAACCTGACGGCTTTAAGGGTGACATCGTGTTCAACAACCTCTACTTCAATTACCCATCGCGCCCCGATGTCAAAGTACGATCTTATATTATATATCTCTTACCTCCTCTCTATATCCATATTTATTTATTATACCAGAAAATGTGTGTAATAAGTTTTAGAACACCTTCGCGGAGTCCGCTAATCCACAATCTAACATCTTTAGGTGACTAGTAACAAGTGCGAAGCAATTTTTAATACATGTTGTTCAAAATACCCAGGTGTTTATATAGCTTGCTTGTCTTGTCATTTTATCTCCTGAACAGAACCATATGATTTTTCGAATTCATGATATCTGTCGGTATAATTGAACCTTGTTATCATTCAACAGGTATTGCGCGGTCTTACGTTGAGCGTCAACGCTGGCGAGACCGTAGCATTAGTGGGCGGGTCGGGGTGCGGCAAATCCACTCTGCTACAGCTGCTGCAGCGAGCCTATGAACCCGACAGCGGCTCCATCACCGTGGACGGACATAGTCTGCCTAGCTTACACCTTCACCACTACCGTCGCAGCATCGGTGAGCATTCGCTGCCTTATCTAATCTGTCTCTGTCAATTGTGAAACTTGACACTCGAACCTTATTCTGGTGTGGCAGGTGTGGTGGGCCAAGAACCGGTGCTGTTCAGTGGCACCATCCGCGACAACATCACACTGGGCATGGACAACGTTTCTGAGGCAGATCTCATAGCAGCCGCTAAGACTGCAAATGCTCACAAGTTTATTATGAAGCTGGTAAACGTAAGTGTCTAACAAATTCAAAAATATTTTCTGGTCCAATATAATATTGACACAGAAAGGTTCCTCACAAAACTGTTAAATAATGTTTTCCATTAAAAAATAGGCAATAATATCGTAATGCTATTGTCACATGTCATATCCTATCGCTTAGAAAATCGGTAACCATTTGTTTTTAAATTCGCGTTGTTACTTTACAGAAATCTGTTTTAAGAACAAAAAAAAAAAACTGTTTCTTCTTTGATTGTAATCTGTATTTTGTCGCATTTTGTTTTTCTAATTGGATTATTCCAACAGTTCCGCCTTTTAACAACATTCAAAATTAACCAACAGCAACAAAATTTACACTATGGAACACTAAGAGCAATAGTAACATGTAAATACTGGAACTATTAAACAGTAAAGCTGTTCCCAGGGATACGATACAGTGCTGGGGGAGCGCGGAGCCCAGCTGTCGGGTGGGCAGAAGCAGCGCGTGGCCATCGCGAGGGCGCTGCTCCGGCGGCCGGCGCTCTTGCTGCTCGACGAGCCGACCTCCGCCCTCGACCCCGCCGCAGAGCGACAGGTACACCACCTCAAAGGATACATCAGTAAAATTCTTTCACATCGATACATCAATGTCATAACTTTGAAATGTTCTTTCTCATAGCACAACATAACATACTATTGGTCTTTTTATACGATACACTTAATTCTAACGTTTGATGCAGGTGCAAGCTGCTTTGGACGCAGCAAGTATTGGGAGAACTACTATTGTTGTTTCCCATAGGTAAATATAACACCTTTAATACTCCCGCGACACCTTGTTTAAGATAAAGATTCCAATTTTGGGAATGAGAATGCTTTCGTCGTATATAGTATGTAACTAATTAGGGATCGAACATTGGTAGGCTTTCGACGATAGTGAACGCATCGCGCATCGTGTACGTGGAGCAAGGTGCCGTGTTGGAGCAGGGCACGCACGCCGAGCTGCTGGAGCGACGCGGCGCTTACTGGCGCCTCGTCAACGACGACCTCACGCACAGGTACCCACCGCCCCAGCATTCCCACATAGCGAGACACTCTTACCACTATACTGATTCTTTACCAATATTTAACTTTTGCTCTTATAGAAGCATAGAAACCACGTTGTCCGAATCCACCGTGGAGGGAGACGACGATAATGTCGTTTTAGACACGAAACCACCGGCTGTAAGACGAAACAGCAGCGTACGCTCTATAAGGAGTCGCAGAGGTGAGTTATTAGTTTATATAGCATCCATTTCGAATTTTTAGCACACTCGTATGAAAAGGAACCTAGAAATATTTAATATTATAACATTTGTAACTTTGGGTTGTCGTCGTGTAAGCGAGATCAACAAGAGAATGTATCAACGAGGAGTCCAGCAGATGCTAATGGCGATTGCTTCTAAACATTTTTTTTTGTTTACTTTAAAATATGTTGCCCTCATTGTAAGGTAGAAATATCTTGTGTGAAAAGAGCTTTTCACATACACAAAATTTCACACGGCCCAACGCTCTGGGCGCTGGTCCGTGTGAATTTCTGGAACAATCATCTGTAGTTCGAACCCACGACCTGCAGCGCCGAAGCCAATGGCTTAGCAATTGTACTAAACGGGTCATCAAATTCATTGGCTGAACCATCAACTTGTTTTCCACTTTAAAATAAATTTTGTTGTATGCAGAGTCCGTGGTGCGCGATGGATTCACACGCAGCAGCTTTCGGCTGGCCACCCCGCCACTGCACGTAAAGTCGCCATCGGTGAGCCTATTTGGTTAACTTTAAAATAAATACTAATGTGATATATCGAATTTATAAAGAAAAAAGTAAAAACTTCTTCAAATATTTGTAATACTTCAAAAAATATACATTTCCTACTACATTTAAAGATGTTTCCTAATAACATTATAAATTTAAAGTCCAGTAACAACTAAATTTCTATGGACCAACCTTAGGATAAACTCGTCACAAAAAAATAAATAATGAAAATCTATGTGATGTTTTGTATAGATGTTAGAAGTGGAAACGGAAGCGGAAGATGAAGAGGCGGAATCGCATCCAGACGTATCCAGCTGGCAGCTGCTCAAACTAAACAGCGCCGAATGGCCCCTGCTGGTGGGCGGCGGGCTGGCCTCCCTCGTTATCGGTGCCACTATGCCGGTTTTCGCCTTCCTTTTATCCAAGCTTTACGGGGTGAGTCACTGACAAATTTTTAACCTCGTTAGTTGATAATGTATAAAATATATGAATAATGTTAATGAACATTTGTACCTTTTCAGATGTTCTCGTTATCGGAGCCAGAAGATATCGTAGCCAAGTCTCAGGTGTACGCCGGACTGTTCGCCTGCGTGGCCGCCTTGAGCGGGTTGGTGACCTTCCTGCAGGCGTGGCTGCTGGGCCGCGCCGGCGCCAAGCTCACCGATCGCCTGCGGGTCCAAACCTTCCGCAATTTCCTCGCACAGGTTCAACAAACAGTTTCACACAATCAATACTTAGATGGATTAATCATTGTTTTATTGCTTTAGCCTTTTATTCAGACATTAATAAGATTAAATAAGTTTTGTATGGCGTTGCCTATTTCATTGTGACTTGTTGGAGATTTCATGTGTGTGATCTTGTAACACCTTTTTTAAAGCAAATAATTTTGACCGCAGGAGCAAGGTTGGTTCGACGTGCCAACCAACTCAGTGGGGTCTCTGTGTGCACGATTAGCCTCCGATTGCGCCGCCGTCCAAGGAGCTACCGGTACTAACAGATTTTTTGCACTATTTGTTTCTCAATATATTTATCACATCCTCGAAACTGAATTCATAATAACAATTTCACTGCAATAGGAACTCGATTGGGAACAATGCTCCAAGGTGTCTCAACAATGGTGCTCGGCGTCGGTCTCGCCATGGCATACTCCTGGAAGATGACCCTCGTGAGCCTTTTAAGCATACCGTGTGTAAGTTACACCTTTCTAAGGTTACCTAATAAAATTTGATAGCGAAAAATATAAACGTTACGTGCGTCCGAGACATCGCTCGCATAGATTTCGATTCCATTGATTTCATCTTTAGGAAACCTATTAATACCTGCAGTACACCAAAAATGAAGCCGCTTTGTTGCTCCATCGCCACATTTAGTAGAAATTTCACTGAACAAGTTTGGTCGGATTCAAGAACGGAAGCTTGGAAGCTTAAATTTAAGTGGCGAGGGCTTGAAGAAGTGTCTTTGTTTAACAAACATATGTACCAGGTGATCGGCGGCATCTGGCTGGAGGGGACGGTGGCGAAGCGCGCGGAGGAGCGCGAGCTGCGCGCCTTGCAGCAAGCGGCGCGACTCGCCACCGAGGCGGTTCTCAACGTGCGCACTGTTCAGAGCCTCGGTAACGCTCCTTTTTGGCCCTTCATCTTTTACTCACCCTTTTCTAACCCTCGCTTAATTTCGCTGGTAAAATGCCACTTATTGTAATTATAATGAGATTGGGTAAGGCAAAAAATTTCTTTCAAACAAAAAAAGAAACAACACACATTGTTAAAATACAAGGACTCGACTAAAATTTACTCCTGATTCAAATTCTTGACTTGACTATAATTTTTTATTGTCTGCAACTGTTTAAAATTTTCTTTTACTTTTAAACTATTCTCGTCCCTCCGACAAATGAGATTGCCCTTTGAACCGGAACTCAATAAAACTGGTATCATTGTGTTTGAGTGAATTATTGTGCAAATCACAAAATATTCTGTTATAGAAAAATTGAGTAGTAAATGTGTGTCAATAGATGGCACTGGACCATTTAAAATCACTTTTTCGATTTGTTCCTTGTCGTTGTAAGTTTACAGTTTACAAATTTAATTAAAACGTGCACCAAACGTATACATTCATTTTCTTGTGAACAGCCATACAATTATAAATTGGGATAAAGTGGTCCAGACTATTGCGAGTAGAATGTAATGTATGTAAAGTTGTTGAATTAACACTTGGCGGCAGAAGATATGGTATGGTAATATCACAGGACGCGAACAGAACAGAATTCGACTAGTGGTAAGTGATAACCCCCATCTAAATACCTAAGATGTTTTGCTCAGGCGTGGAGCTGGTGATCCTGGAGCGGTACGCGGCGGCGTTGCGCGAGTCCGAGGCGCAAGCGAGGGGCGTGCGGTGGCTGCGTGGGCCGGTGTACGGGCTGTGCCTGTGCGCGCCCACACTGGGCTACGCCGTGTCGCTGGCCTACGGCGGCTACCTCATCGCGCGCGACGACCTACCCTACGAATATGCCATACTGTGAGTGCGCACGCAACAGTGAACCGACAATTTGATGCTGCCAAATGTCGAGCCTCGTTTTTGAACCATGTTTGAGCAGCAAGAAGTTTTTATTAAAGTACATCGTGTAAAAATTCCGCATATACTTGGGTGACTCCTCTTCATACCTAATGGCAAACCTATCCTCGTTTTATAGCGAACGGCCTTTTCTATTGACTAAAAAACGTATAACGACGTTTGCAGGCACTGACGTTCTCTTATAAGCGGGCTCTAATTACCGATTGATCTTCTGGAATTTAGGAATGATGAACTAAGGTTTATGTTAACTGCGACAGAGTTTCGGAGGCGCTGATCTACGGCGCTTGGATGCTGGCGGAAGCGTTGTCGTTCGCTCCTAACTTCGCAGCAGCAAAGCGCGCGGCTGCCCGCGTCGTCGCGGCGCTCAACCGCACGCCTCTCGTTGTGACTGAACCCACCGCTGTCGAGGACCCTAGCTGGGTATGTTTCTTAGGAATTTTATGAACCCATAGATTTATAATAGCATTTTTATATGTACCGAACAAATCACTACAGTGATATTGTTAACATTCGAGAGAGGGAGTACCAACTTATGTTGCTGAAATGTCTCGAACTACAAATAAACTTAATATAAGCAAAATTTAGAGCCAAAATTGCTCTTATGATGTAATAATAATGCAATGTTCGTAACATTTATGTTTTGTTTATATAAAACTATATAAACAATAAAAAAGAAAAACACAATATTAATGTAAATATGTATATTACTTCGAAGAAACAATGTATAAATAATGGAAGTATTCTCGAATTTTCAGAGTGCGACGGGAGATATAAACTTCGAGAACATTCACTTCCGGTACCCGACGCGGCCGCAGGTCGAGGTGCTTCGCGGGTTGCGACTGTCGCTGGCGGCCGGACGCACTTTGGCGCTGGTGGGGCCCAGCGGCTGTGGCAAGTCCACGTTGCTGCACCTGCTCATGCGTAGCTACGACCCTGAAAGCGGGCATGTGGTCAGTTTCATATGCCAATTTCATCGGACCATCTGTGTTGTGACTGTTAATTGACTTAAACTGTAACGTTTTGTAATTACCCAATTAAGACGCTGGACGGGCGCGACATAAAGCAGTCGCTGAGCCTGTCGCAGCTGCGGGCGCAGCTGGGGCTGGTGCAGCAGGAGCCGGCGCTGTTCGAGCGCAGCGTCCGCGACAACATCGCCTACGGGGACAACTCGCGGGCCGTGCCCCTCGACGAGATCATACACGCCGCCAAACAAGCCAACGTGCACGACTTCATCGCCAGCCTTCCACTGGTGCGTCCGTCACTTGTCACCTTTTGCGCGCTCGCGTTAAACAACTTTGCTGCTTCATATGTTTATAAATGAAAATCCTGTAGTGATGGGACTTTAATCTTATGGCCATGCAAATAGTTGTGTGACGCGCAACTTCGTCCCGTGTTGAATGGTAATCTATCCAGCGTAATTACTGGGGATAGAAAAGAAAGATGCATGTTATGTTTTTGAGAGGAGCACAGACCCTATCAGTCTCGCCAGACTTTGCTTCTTGTCACCCGCATGCTCGGTTTTAATTTTATAGTTATGGGATCTCAAGTTTATGCTAAACATTTTACATAAGCATTTCTAGGTAATAATGAACCAGCTGTTTAATGCAACCCTTTTTGATGTCCAGGGCTACGACACAGTGCTGGAGGCCGGCAGCGCAGCCTTGTCCGGTGGGCAGAAGCAACGCGTGGCGATTGCACGCGCCTTGCTACGACGTCCACGCGTCCTACTCCTCGACGAGGCCACCTCCGCGCTCGACGCCGCCAGCGAGAAGGTGACAAATGCTTGAGAATTAATATTTACTCTGACATTCTTAATATTGGGTTGTATTTACTGTCATGGAAACATCTTTTAATAACGACGATCTCTCGATCGCATAAATGAGCCCATCTTGTTGCGAACGTTCGCAGGCCGTGCAGGCAGCACTGGAGGCTGCATCACGTGACCGCACCACCATCATCATAGCGCACCGTTTGGCGACCGTACGACACGCACACACCATCTGCCTCGTTGATCATGGTAATCAATCACCTCAACTCTACAGCATTATATCTCATCATTGCCAAATTGTCAGAAGCTTTTCATACTTACGACCAAATAAATTATAAGCTTCCAAAGAAGTTTGCCAAACCAAATACAGCAGGTATTCGGCGTTATCAGCTTATATAATTCCCAAAAAAAAATTATCAAATACGAAAAAGTTCAATGTTTTTTTTTGGCGTGAAATATGTGGTGGCAGTTCTAGGTTTCTACTAGATGTAGTAGTGATGTGCGCGTGCATTGCAGGGGTGGTGGCAGAGAGCGGTTCGCACGAGGAACTGGTCCGTCTTCGCGGCCGCTACTGGCAACTACTACAGCAGCAGGCGCAGGACGCGGCCTGAACAGGCCACACTCCTAGCATCGGTAGACGACGAAAGAGCGATGATGATGATGAGCATCACTCCCAGACAGCGACAATGGATTGCCATTCGGTTCTTTTAAATTATTCGATTGAAAGGGTGCTACATGAGGTTATGACTAAAAATACTCCATTACTCTCTATTTTTTTTTATTAATATAACAATGAACTTATGTGATAGAAGTGCCTTTAAATGTTTAAGGTAAGATTAGATAATTTGGCCTTTAGAATACTATTGGGTCTCAATTTTAAGATTTTTTAGACTTTAAGGACTCCCGTTGCCTTTTAGCTATTATAAGATGTAAATTGTTACTGTCATTGTGATATATATTAAATAGTGCGAAGTTGGAGCAACATGTTCAAGCAATGTGAGAGCTCTCACGAATTTTACAGAACATCAGGCAGTTCTGAATTTTTATTATAACACATATCTCTTTGAATATGTGTTAATATTCAGAACTGCCTGACGGATATGAGTTAGATTTGTTAGTAGCTAATTTATTGCTAGTTTCTTTTTTATATATCTACACTTTAAAAAGGTGCCTAGACTTAAACACTGGCTGCTAAACATCTCATGTAATATTTACACGGTGTATTTATATAATATGTGGTATTATATAATCTTTACTTATTTTTTTCTGTTGAAATATAATGCGCCGTTAAAACAACGCAGTGTGCCTATTGGTAATACCTTAATATAATGCCTCGCAGTATTTTCAACTAGACCAGATCGCCAATTCTCGATTTTACACTGCGAGTCAACTTTATATCATGTTTTATCTTTCAAAAAAATACATTTTATTTATATAAAATTTATACTTCCTAAAACTGATACATTTGTACAGATTTTTATCACGCCCACAGATGAAAACTTATACACTTCTTAGGCTAAATATACTACATTAGATATAGGGCTTGTGTAAAAAAGTAAAAAGAATTTTGCAACCGTTGTACAATTTGACTATTGTGATATGATATTTTATAGGCTTATTTAATAAATAATATTTGATATATAAAAAAACCTTTTATTTCAGTAAAACACAGAAACGAACAAATAAGCACATGAATACATAATTTTTGTCGTCAACCTCGTGTCTATTTAGCTTGTGAATCCGTTATAGATTGTGTATCCAATTTCTACTTTAACAGAAATCTATGAAGCACTATCTGTGTACAAATTACCTCACCTTAAAATTTATTAGAGGACACTTAATAACTATAGTTTGACCGAAATCGCTGTAAGAAAACCCGGCATGGTGGGGGCAGAGCAAAAAAAAGAGAGCATGAGTTCACATGAGATCAATATTGTCGGACAGATCTTACGATATCGGTTTGCAATATTTTAACACTTTAAGGTACGACTTGCGTGTAAACCCCGCAATTTTTAAAATGCCAAATAATTATTTCAGATTTTCACTTAATTAATTTACGATCTATATTATAATTATCTATTGTTATTATTGTAATGATCTATATATAAACAACAAGTAATGAATAATTCTAAGATTTCTCTGTCTGCTTTTCTTTTCTTAAAATATTCGGAAACTTTAAAAATTACGGTTTCGACATCACGAGATAACACATGACCCATCTTTGTATATTTATCTCATCTGCGTCTGACATAGACAGTCCAGTACTAACATCACAAACTGAAGGAACGGCGCGGCCGATCCTCCCCCCTCCGTCGCGCCGCGCGCATACCTAAGGCGCAGTATAGCGGTTTCGGTGAAACTATAAGTATTCAACATATACAATGATGTACGTATTATGAGTTACAATGCAGTTGCAATAAGTTAAAATGATATATCGATAAAATACAGTTTTTGGGACACCCTAGTTTACTGATTTCAACGATCAATTTATTTTCCGCACATGACTATATAAAACTCCGAACTTCTCTATCTGTATGATTTAACTCCTTTTTTGTGTGACTTTCATATATTTTATATATTGGCATATATAAAAATATATGTCAATATATAATTTTTTTCGTAATTAACGCAAAATATATTAATTTTCAGTATTCTATTTCTTTATATTTTTTCTACAATCAACTTACTGCCTCCATGACCTAGTGGTAAAGGCCCACCGGACTACCGGTCACCACATAACGGAGGTCGTAGGTTCGAATCCCGCGAAAAGCAATGATTTTGTATTGTTTCTTAGTTGGGCTGGGGCATTAAAGGCTGATCACCCGATTTCCTGAAAAGTATGATGCTATGCATTAGATGGGCTTGTAAAAAGTCGGTCCCGGAAACCTAGCGCTGGCGTAGAGGAGTCGTTACTAGGAGGTCGGTTTCAATGTGACCGCCTCTCACCAGTCATGTCGAGTATCCGTCCAATGACGAGTGAGGGTACCTGCGTCTGCGCAAACACTTGTGCACTATTATATATCCCACGGAGTTGGCTGATCTCTTGTAGATCATCCGTGGCCGGAATCGGTCCGAAGGACATTGTATTGTTGTATCTTTCAACTTTGATGTTTCACATCTGTGGAGTTACTTTTAATCTAGACGTATGCGCCCATTAGCAATGTTCCATGTGTCACAATTATTAGCTTTTTCTCTCATTTAAAATAGTTTTTATGTAATTACGATAACGGTCCATGATCGAGATGATTACCAGCGATCAACTTGCACTATCGATTGCTTTAGTCAATTGTATGAGCGACTTGTTAGAGCATCATGTCTGACACAATTTCCCAGGACGGCGCAAAGTATGTTGGATAATAATTAACAGCAGTCTTATGTCAGTATACAGCCCTAAAATGGCATCGTTTATTGAGCTATCACCTACAATATTGACAATTAGTATATACAGGATTTTCTTGCACCTACTCAATAGATACTTCAGAATGATTAGGTTCACAATTTATTTTAACTGCACTTGTCCATAGAAAGTAAGCTAATGTCTCTGTACGAATATCTTATACTCAGTGACTATAGGGTACTTTACTTAACTAAAAACTTTCGGAAGCTAATGTATTATCTTAATAAATCTACAGAAGGCCTCTCATTGCTAGTTATTTTACCGTCAAATGTAATTTGTAGGCACTACAGTGTTCCCATTTAAATAGAGAAGAGGTTTGATCTTTAATTTACAAATATCGACAAAAGATACAAGTTCATATATGACATATACAGGCTGTCTGGTAAAAGACCGTACATACTGACGGAGGGTGTTCAGTACACGATTCTGATACCCAATATGTTAAAAAAATAGTTATTTAAAATTTTAACTAATTATCCAATAAAAATGTTTTTGTGCGACACCCGCACGAAGATATCAAAGTTCATTGACTCGTGACATTTGCACCGTTCCCTCACACCCCATACTACCTCTGAATCGGTGGGTCGGCGTAGTCCTGTGCTCGCTGCCCCGCCGTGGCATTTTTCAAAGTGCGCACGCCGCCGTAATTGTTTGCGATTCTTTACAAAAAACTAGACTCGATAGGGTGCTGCTATCGGCCACGAGGACCATATTTTTGAATATTATTACACTAATGACGTTGAAGATTACTATGTAATTAAGTAATATTCTCTTTTTATTATATTTTTATTGGTTACATAGCATTGTGTCCTACAACTGTTGTGTCTTTAAATATGTACGGTCTTTTACCAGTCATTAAGTATACGATTTTTTTCCGTCGCCCTGTGGTAGTACAGTTTCTAGGTAGGATCTTTTCATGAGCATCAGTCGAGGGACTCGTCGTCAGCGCCGAGGCAGCTGTCACCGTCGGCGTCTTCTTCGGCACCGAAGAGCGCCGCCATGAGCAGCGCCTGCGACGGCGCCAAGAACACGGACGGCAGCCTCGCAAGGCCCGACGCCATGCAGCCCGCCTGCATCTCCCACCCTGCCATTCCGCGAGTCACATGAGCCACTCCCGATATCTGGTCACCACCGGGAGCCGGGGGAGCGAATGCCAAGGGGCGTGGACTGACCGAGGCCGGACGCCTTGGGCACGGCGGCGAGCGTGAGGGCGCGGCACTCGCGCGGGCGCAACAGCCCGTAGTGCACGTACAGGGAGCTGCTCGCCGCCGCAAGGGACACGTTGCTCACCTCTGCACCGACGCCGAATGGATGCAATGCAATCAGACGCCTAAACTGATTTATTTATTGTTAACCGTTTGTTGCAATCTTATATAAAGAGTATAAAAATTATATGTTATAGATTTAAAATATATATTGTTATATTAATAATGAGACACTAGCAGATGATGATCCTATAAAATGAAATACGATATATAAATATGTTAAGAAGGTTCACCTAAGAACAAAGTCGCTAAGACATCGGTAACATAGAGAGTGCCCTCTGCCTCTCGCAACAAAGCGCAGCAATCGATGTAGAGCAGCAGCAAGGCGAGGAGGCGTTCGATCACCCTATGGGTCGTTTGCTTTTGGGTCGCGTCGACCCTCAGCCCCTGCCAACAGCCCAGTAGGAAGGGGACAGCGGTCGCGCTCACGGTCCACAGCACGCTGTTCAGCGGCGCCACCGACGCCTGACCGCACTGCTCGCATATTCCAGTCGGAATAAACTTCAATATGCACTCACGCACAAACAATTACTAATATAATACAATATACTAAGACATTTAGTTGATGACACCGTAGTAGTAAGTCGCATAAGCGAAAACCATACTCACGAAAAACTTAAGGGCGAGGGGAGCTGCGAGTAAGGAGACGACGTAGTTGATTGCGGTAAGCGCTGGGGTGGCGGGGGAAGAGCCACGGCGCAACGCCAACGCCAACCAGCTACATGGCCCACAGGAACGCACCACCAACGCTCTGTGCGTGTATATATTCATACACGCACGCAAACATATCAATGTTAATGACACAACAATAAAATCCACTATTCTAATCAATAGTCGAAAGACGTTGAGACTTGCGAAAAAAGTGGTAACAAATTGAAGAATTTTGAGTCTTAAATGTAAAACGATCCCTCTTTAACTAGTTGGAACCTCGGGCTACAAGTTATGTGGTAAAAGCACCTTAAACCTCACACAAACAAAGGCCAAAAAACAATAAACCTCTTATTTTTGATTGAGGTAAACGGTGGCTCAACATTTTAAAGGCTTTCTATATATATGTATATAGTGATATTTCATGTAACAATTGCGATACACACACACGCTTTCTAAACAAGCATCACAGTAGTATGTTGTTTGATGTCTTTTGCCGGGTTTATTTATTTAAAAATAAACTTTTGTTGCTTTCGTTTACAAATTTATGTTACACTGTTAAGTATG
>DWHQ01000316.1:0-15112 GCA_018247955.1 Eurytides marcellus marcellus | reverse complement strand
GGGTATAAATGATTGCGGGTGATTTTACACCACCCTCCCCTCCATCGCTGTGTCTAACCCGACCGCCCCCCGCCCTGCACCGACGCGACGTCGCTCCGGACAATCTGCGTGCTCTGCTCATTTTCACCCATAATTTCTTTGCCGGAAATTGCCTTTATAAAGAACGAGAAATTTAGCTCGAGAGAGAAATGCTAACTTAATCAGAATTAAACGATGGGAATTGTTGGCAGAAACTAATTATGTCGGAGAAAATAATAAGTACTGTATTTCCGTTCGATTCACCCGATATTCCATTTCGAATCTCGTTCACGTAGCGTGATCGATGTAATTTTGGATGATGTTAGCGATGTTTTAAGGTTTTGGAAATTAAGTATCATATAAAAATAGTTCTTAAAATCATCATCATTGTATCACAAATCTACATTAAAACAAAATAAGTGTTGTATATGTGTATATAAAACGAAATAAGTGTAAATAGTTTTAAAGAAGTACTTATAAAATTTGACAAAAGCAAATAGATAATAATATACGGTTACGGAATTTAATAAACAGTCATAAATAACGTTAAAATAGTTTTTACTAAACTCAAGGTTAAATAATGCCACTCTCTTCTACATGTGTTGTTACGACCTACAGACGGGCTCAAAGCCAACTGGGTCGAGCTTTCTGTAACTTTCAGCTATTTCTGCCAGCTTTATACCTGCTATACAAAAGTTAGTCCATTTAAAATTAGCGATTATTTCTATCGGGAATTGCATAACGAAAGTAACAGTTGAACGTAAGTAAATATGCATTCATAACGTAATGAGTTTACGATCCAAATTTATAAGGTATTTCGAAGTTAATATGCTTTAATTTGTTTAGAAGCAAACGTTTGCTCTTTCTCGTGAGAGTGCACGAACAAAAACTAGTATTGGGCAGGAGAAACGGCGACATCGTAAGTGCAAAGTATTACCTTAAGTGTGTCAATTGGTGGCTTGATGTGCGTGGCCCCCTACTTCCCACCCTTGGGGTGGCAGAGCGTGGGGCAGGTCGCTGGATCGATACCCGACGTCTGGCCCACGACCTCGCCTTTCTTACCACCTTCCTAAATACTAATTACGTGCTTTGACACAGCCTGTACAGTTCGTACCGAATGAAAAGAGCTATGGATGCCAACGTGAGTGTTATTAACGGTCCCCGCGAAACGTTCTGCTTGTTTTCGGTAACGTTATCGTACCTACGAATCAAGCTTTTATGTATCTTCTTTTTATGTTACTTTAAAGGAGTTTCGCAAATTAACATCCACAAAAACCTACCTCACTTATTTTTTATATTTAATAGTACGGAACAGCAGGTAAACTAATTGTCGAATAGTAATTACGTTTCGACTGCCTCGTGCCTGTGAGTAGACGTCTAAAGAACATTGAAGCTTTCTAAAGCGGATAATATAGAGGAAACAAGATTAAAAATGTATTCTCCACACGTGGACCCTAATGCGATTTATCGGTGCAGGGGCATGTCGTGACTGTAGCATACGAGTGGGTGCTTACATCGAATAAATACATCTTTTGTGTTTGTCTAGTCGTGTAAAGCAATCTTCAGAACAACATAACTACGGCACGATCTTTATCTAGATTATTTCGAAATAGTCTTTGATTTCGATCGTTTAATTGAATTTCTAAGAGATTATAGTATTTATTTTATTGGTACAGATGCAGGTTTACGATGTTGATTTTATTAAATATGTTACTAAATAAAGTTTCGAATAACAGATTGAAAAATTTCGAAATATTGTTAAGTAGTAAGTGATAACTTTTTTATAATATCACGTTTTAATTGACAGTGTGTGACTAATACAACAGAAGTGACTGCATAGACATGTATTAAGAATACATAAAGAATATTGTCTCTCGATATTTTTTTGCTAATGTATGTTTTTCTTACTCGGTATGAATAAAATCATCGTGTTAAGCATCGAGTAGATTCACATTAGATAATTTATGGGAGCAAATATCGTACCTAATCAATAACGATCAGCCGAATAAATAAGAGTTCAAACTCATTACCATTTCGTGGAAGCGGCAGTGCGGTTTCGTCCAGAGCCCGATGCATCTTTGGGTGTGAGGAGGCCACCCCTCACTTTCGGCAGCTCCCACCCCCCCATCCGGGTGGGGGTAATGGACGCACGAGGCTCCTAAGCCGCGCACCGTCGCCCGCTCTTTATGCCGGCGAGCACGCGTGCACTGCTAGTTTCTTTGACGTCCCTTTGTTGTGGATTCCAATTTCGGAACGATGCGCGCCCGTTATCGGTTTCGGATTAGTTTCCTAATGCATCGCTATTGCGACGTTTTCTGTTCGGCTTTATGGACGTAAATACTTTAATCTTTTATATCCGTCGTTCTGCAAGATTAAATATTCTGGTATTACGTAAGAGGTACGTACCTCTTACCTATATGTAGATAACATACGAAATATTTATTTATCAGAATTTTGTCATTAGAATATACCGACCATAGTTGTTACAACTGGCTAGTATAACTCTGGTTAGATGATGTTATCCATTTGTAATTTAAATCGTTTTCATTATTTCTGATGTCTAAGAATAATATTCTAAAAAATATATTATTAGATTTTTAATTATAACAACAACAGACTTATTCTTGTTATATATTTTTTAGTAAATACTTTACGTTTAGAAATTAATCATAATCCATTCGGTGAAAATGTAAGTTATAAAAAAATCATGATTAGACTATAACTTCACAATAGAATTCACTTTAACATAAGATAAATGTTATTGTTATCATATACACAATTTTTAAATTGGATTTTAATTTTATATGACGATCGTACTCGCAGTTTCTGTTTCATTATATACAACTGGTGTAAGTATAACTTTTGCAGCGTAACCTTTGAAGGTCGTTCTAAAGTTTTCTCGAGCGAACTTGCTGCGAAATAATGTTTGAGTACATTCAGCGAGCTGCTACGTAAATTAATATTTAGAATCCCCCCCCACCCCGTGTTCGTACGTTCCATTTTGTTATATAATGCAAAATGAATCTTGCACAGCTCGCGCAAGGTTGTTATATAAGAAATTAATATTTGACGTTTGGTACTCTCTAGTAATGAAGCTTCTAGAAGTTATGTCGCAGTTTCGGGCGGATTAAGCTGGGAGGGCGCCCGTAAGGCTTCACTTTCGTGTATCTGTTGCAATCGCTAATCAATACTATTGGAGGATATTTCGGATGCATGGAAAGAGGCGAAGAGACATTCATACGTTGGTATACGAAGACGAAAACAAAGTAGATTTATTCCAAAAATCTTACCAACGATTTTATGTAATAAATCTATACGAACTATTTTGAAAATGTTTAACATACGTAAGTAAAGTATTTTAATAAAAGCTGAATAAAACGGGACACGTTTTTTCACTTACTTAGTTTCAATTCAGCTGAAATTCGTATTAAACTTAACACAATCACTTTCTTCTTTTTAAAATTTTTAATCTCACACCCTGTCCCTGACCATAACTTTCTACATTCGTTATTAAATAAATCTTTACACCAAAGTAATCGTCTACGTTGTAATCTTCAGACGCAAGCGATGCAATTTAATTATCGCTTCATTATAACGTGGGCATAAAAGGGCGCCCCGGCTGGGTGCACTATCGATCTCCGTTGAATTAGTGTGCGGATCGCCCGTCGTCTTTGTGGAGCCGTTCTAGGACCAAACAGACCAAAACAAGCGGGTCCCCCCGCAAGGCCGACCCCCCCGGCCGCCCACCACCCCGTCGTTACCTTATTCAAGCCTTCATTTTAGGGTTTCTGTTATCACAAACCTGAGACTGCTATGGCTCCGTCTAACTGCGTTCAGAAATTGCACGCGCGCGACGTGTCGAAAATACGCTTGAAATGTAAAATGAAATGATGATCATATTTTTTATGTCAAAATTATTTTGCTCTACGAGTAGGTAATGTGTGATGGATATGAACAAAAATAGATTCTTTTGTTAGAACGTAGGAAGGAAATTCAAGTTTGTTTACAAATACTTAAATTATCATAAACGTGAACATACGGAAACTACTCCAACGATTAGGAAGACATGTTTTATTTATATTATTAACGAAGGAGGTATAAATCGATGTAAGTTTTATTAATTTACGCATTGTAATGGTTATACTTTTAAGGTAAAAAACGTAGGGTACTTAACTTTAAACGTATACTTACTGTGGTATTATTCAACGTTATATAGTTTTATATTAAAAAGTTTGCTGTGTAACGGATCTATATTAAAATCTGAAAATAAAGCCAATATGGGTAAATACTTCGAGGCTCGATAATTACATGCTCCCTTTTAAAACGTCGAACAAAGGTTATGAAGTTGATACTGTAATTTTCCTCGAAGAGTTTCGAGAAAATTAATTTTGTCGCAATATGTGACAAGGGTAGGTAACTATATAAATTGGCCGTAATTAAATATATTCTAACACAAAGGAAATACCCAAGCCGCACAGCGTCCATCTATTGAATTAGTAAAGTCTGTCAAAGTGCATCGCTGGGGCACAAAGGTCGTTGCGTGGGAAATGGGGGGCGGAGCGGGCGTGCCCCCCTACATTGGTCTCCTGGGCTTGCACGAAGTAAGCGCGAGCTCTAGAAATTTGTTATGACGCACTAGGTTTTGTCTACAGTTTTCGTGGCAATAACGGCTGAGAGACGCTCCTTATGAATGTGCCGCATTTCATTGTTCCGATGAAACGCAGTGGTTCAGACCTCTTTTGTTCATATGAGAAAAATTGTTTATAACTTTTAGAAGTACGACGTGTTACATGAATTAATTTAAATATGATGTAGGAAACACTTTATGGTTTGGTATTGAATAGATTTATTTCTTTTACGGGACACTTGGCGATAAATCAATCGATGTGTATCGTGCCATTGTGTATTCAGTGTCAGAACAAAGACCATAAGTCTTGAGGGCAGATTACCAGTAAACTGTAGTACATAATATACAGTTATTTAGAAAGTAGTTAGTTCTATTTTTGGAATGTGAAGTGAAATAAATACTTCATTTCTTTAATTTTTGTGTAGTGGTCTGTTGTCTGTCCCTTATGCGTTGTTATGAATGAGAAGAGTTCATATATTTTATAAATTTTTTCGATATATTATTTTTCAGCGATCTCTAATGGTGGTTAATTCGAATAAAAGGTGATTATGAAACATGAAAAATATGAGGACAGATTATTAAATACTTATTACTATATTAGAATTAGAGCCTATGAGTACTATCGAGAAAAATCATTTTTAAAAGAACGCCAATAGAGAAACGCTTCTCTGTTTAATAAGAACATTTTAATTGAACTTCGTGATGAGATAAATAAGGCGGGAATCTGATGGTAAATAACAAACTTATCCATACACACAGTGCCAGAAAGTGTTTTGATCAGAATCTGAGCTACCCAATAAAATTGACAACCAATAAAACTATTTTTCCTATGTATATACTGCGCAACATTATATACATAGGAAAAAAAAAATAAAACGGTTTAAATGTAAAATTTTCTTCAATTCTTGGTAGCCATACTACATAGTTTTATACATAGTTTTATAATTCTATCTTGAGAGATATTTTTCCAATTATTCTTGAACTTTTTGGCACAAAGTAGCACAAAGTAGTTTATTTGAACAATTTTTAGTTCCTACTCGTAGTTTTAACTCTTACCGTAAATTTTCTATGGGATTCAAGTCCGGAGATTGACTAGGCAACTGTATAATACGAATTTTTTTCTTAGTAAAAACCTGTTGATCGATGTTTTGGATCATCGATCATGTCTTGCTAGAAAAGCCATCCTCATGGTGTAGTCTGACGAGCATAAGGCAGCATTTCTTCTAATATGATGTCTCTATACATAGCAGAGTCCATACTGCTCTCAGTTTTAAATAATGGACCGACGTCTTTCCAAGAGAAAGCACCCCATAGCATAATGCTGCCTACACAGTGTTTCACCGTTGGTGTTTGGTATCGTGAATCGTTTCTAGTCCCTCTTGGTCGTCGAACGTACCTTCTTCCATCGTTTCCAAACAAATTAATTTTAATTTCGTCAGAGAACAGCACTTTCCCAATCCTCCATAGTCCAGCTCTGGTACTTTTGCGCGAATTCTAGACTGGCCTTCTTATTTTTTTTTCCTGATGAGTGGTGGTGGTTTTTTAACTCCAACACGTCCAAAAAGTCAAGTCCCACTTCCGTCAGTCGACGTGAAACAGTACTTTGGCTAATGTCAGCGAATCGGGAGGGAATTCGGGACTATTGCTATCTCGCTTGCTCACACCGCGCTAGAAAATTCTTGATTTCTCTACTATTTTGAACTTTATATAAAGGCGGCAAGCGATGTTAATTGACTTAGCATTTTTGGGCGCTAGATTCAAATAGCGCGCGCGCGAAATTCAAATTACTTTTCGAACATATTTTTTTTTTGGTTTTAATCTGGAATAGAATTCAATATTTTTCGAATGTACGAGAGTATTATTTGCTGTCGGCGGGCCACCACTATTCGACCGGCGGGCCGCACGCGGCCCGCAGGTGCGGTCTGTGCATCCATGTCCTATAGCATAATAGGACAAACACTTAAGAAATACGACAGTTCTAACACGGAGGCCTATTTAATGATAGAAAACACATTTCTCTTAAGTGAAACATACACATTAATCTTTTTCCAAGAAGCACATAGAAAATAACATATCTAGACATAACTTTACCACGATTGGGTATTAATATTATAAGATAGATAAGTAGGCAACGATTACGCGATTTGAGATCAGTTTTCTTTTCCATTGATATCTTATCTGATTTTTATTTTTTTACGCTCGCCGATTAAATTTTGGTATAAAAAGATTGTACGTGAAATGGAGAACGCCCAGAAGGTTGGACAGTCAGACATGTCGGCAGTAGAGGCCTCGCTAGCGGCTGTGCTCGCGGCACAGTCCGCCTTCCAAGTCATCAGCACTCTCCAGATATTGGCCTACATGTTTCCGCAATCGACAGATGTTCAGGGTGAGCAAATATTATTTTAGTTCTAACGGTATTAGAGCCATGCAGCTACTACCACTGTTGAACGGGCCGGCTCAAACCGAATAAGTACCACGACCTCACAGAAAATCGGCGTCATCATCATCAGCTAAAAGACGTCCTACTAGACATAGGCCTTCCTCAAGGATTTCCATGACTGTCGGTTTTTTGCTATTCGTATCCAACGGCTTCCTGCGATATTCACCAGACCGTCAGTCTACCTTATGGGAGGCCTGCCAACACTTCGCTTTCCAAAACGTGGTCGCCGCACTAGAACCTTATCAACGGCCATCAGTTCTACGAGCAATGTAACCTGTCCATTGCCACTTAAGGTTTGCAATTCGTTGAGCTATATCGGCGTAAAATACCAGTATCTTTGATACCGTGTCTTGTCCGGTGAGTGAGGTGACCGGTGGATCATGCCCCTCTTCCCCTTCTTTCCTCTCTCGCTCCCCTCCATGGTTCCATCCCCTTCCCGCCCCAGCTTTCTTCCTCCATCCCTCCTCTTCTCGCTCCCTCTCTTCTCTCTCCCTCTTTCAAAAAGTTTCCCCCTTAAAGGCTGGAAACGTATTTACAAGTTCTGTAATGTTGCAAATGTCCATGGGCGGCGGTGATCGCTTACCATCAGGTGAGTCGCTTGCTCTTTTGCCTCCTACTCCATAAAAAAAGGGAAACAACATGACATTTGAAACGAGCAAAGCCATGGGCGATAAGTTTTAGTTGTCACCAAAGCTAATTAAAACATTCTTCCGAGCTCTCATGCTAAAATAAAATAAATTTAAATGCGCCTTGGCAACGAATTACCACGGCATATTCAATTTGTCTAAAACTTAAAGCATACCCTTCAATAGAGTAAACATTCACCTTACCGAGAAATACTAATATTACTTCCAATATAGGTTATTCAGGGGGAATGAGCTAACCTTTAATATAAATTTGGTTCTAACTCTATCGAAAATTGAATTCCAACCACATACAACGCTATCCCATTATGTGCTGGTTTACTTTTCTGCTATTGATCTTGTGTCGAAATTTAATTTATATTCTTTATTCACAATTTCGGTTTTTTTTTCAGACGGCGCCGAATACGACTTCGTGATCGTCGGCGGGGGTACGGCTGGCAGCATCTTGGCGAACCGTCTCTCTGAAACCAGGGAGCATAGTGTGCTATTGATAGAGGCGGGAGGTGACCCACCCGCAGAAACGCAAGTAAGATTTGTCTAGTTTTTTTTTTTTTTCAATTTATTACCACCATCAGGCCAAACAAGTCCAAAGTGCTGGACATAAGACTGAAGACAACGCTGATTACAATATTTTCAGTCATCTGGCTTCAGCAAAATATTGAATTAAGACTTTTATCTGAGTGGCAAGCAAAATTCTGTGAAATTTAATGCAAAGCTACATTTTTAATAGAAATCATTCAGACGAGTTATCAGGCCGTGAAGCATGGTGCCTATCCACAATTCAAAACACATTTCTGCTTTATTAAAAATATTCGAGAAATGGACAGTAAAAGATTAGCTGACGAGAAAAAAAGATAAGCTCATCAAAGTAAAAAAAAATTAAAAGCTCATCAAAGTCAAAATTTTTTATTCAAAATTTGATTAGTTTACAGTCACATAGTCGAAATTACCTTATATTATATCCATATTATCCCTATATATATAAAGAAACGTTTTCCTTTGTACACCTCCTACAAGCAACGTAAGACCTAAACATTGTCAAGTTTAATTTTGAACAAAATTAGAATTGAAGATTTTTTTTATACGTTGGAATAACACAATGTACCCTTCAGTTCCCAGCTTTGTTCGCCTTCTCACAAAACTCTACGGGCGATTGGGCCTACAAAACTGAAGACGATGGATACGCTGCTCAAAACAACCGGAACCCGTATGTCATAACGTCTGCGGGCAAAATGCTCGGCGGCTCCAGTAGCATTCACCACTTGTTCTACGTCCGGGGAGATCCCAAGGACTATAACGACTGGGCAGAGGCCGCAAACGACTCTTCCTGGAACTGGGAGAATATGCTACCGTACATCATGAAAACTGGTTACGTGAAGGATCAAGAGATACTGATGTCACCGACCGGAGTATACCACAACAGGGACGGATATGTAGCCACTTCTAGACAGACCGACCATCGACTTTACCGATACTTAAAAGCTTTTGATGAGCTAGGGGAAGGGACTGTATTAGATATCAACGGCAAACGCTCGTTGGGCTTCACTCAGCCGATGTACACAATGGCCGACGGGATTAGATATAGCACAGCTAACGGTCACTTGGCGGCCACCCTTAACAGACCGAATCTGCACGTGCTGAAGAATACTGAAGTAACGAAGCTGATTATTAACTCGCAGAATAAAGTTTGTGGAGTCGAGGCTACCACTTCCGATGGCTCTATCAGGATCAAGGCCAAAAATGAGGTAATTTTAGCAGCTGGCGTGTTCAACTCACCTAAACTGCTACTGCTTTCGGGAATCGGTCCCAAAGATGATTTGGAAGCGTTGGGCATTAGCGTGGTGGCGGATCTGCCCGTCGGCGAGAATCTGCAGGACCACGTCGCGGTGCTCGTCCTAACCGAAATGGACGCGATGACCGAGGCACGCCCGGCGGAAAGCAAGGGCAACTTCCCGGTCCCCACTTTCTTCGGCGTGTCCGCTCTGAACAAGTCGCAAGAATATCCCGACTACTCTACCATAAACCTCGTGTTCCCCAACGATCCAGCCAGCGCCGTGCTGATCTGCTCGGGTGTGTTCTCGCAGAACAACGACATCTGTCAAGAAATGTACGACGCGGCCACAGGGAAGGAGGTGGTGTTGACCGTAGTCAACCTCTCCCGTCCCGAGTCCCGCGGCAAGGTCTCCTTGAGCAGCGCCGACCCCACCGACGCGCCGAAGATTTCCATGGGCTACTTCAGCGACGAGAGTGATCTGGAGAAGCAGGCGGCCTGCGTGGAAGACTACGTGCGCGTTCTCAACACGACTGTGTACAAGGAGGCCGGCGCTAAGACCACCGTCTTCACGCTGCCGAACTGCGCAGACCTCGAGTTCGGGAGCCGCGATTACTGGAAGTGTTACGTGTTGAACATGATGGACACCACTTTCCACTACGGCGGCACCAACGCCATGGGCACCGTGCTGGACTCGAGGCTGCGCGTGAACGGCGTGAGCAACCTGCGCGTGGTGGACGCCAGCGCGATTCCCAACATCTCCAGCGGGATCATCATCGCCCCCGTCATGGCCTTGGCGGAGAGAGCCGCCGACATCATCAAGCAGGACTACGCGTGTGCCGCCTGAGCGACGCCGGCCGTTACTCACGGGTTCGATCCATTCCCGCCTAGGTCTTAACAACAATAATGTTTGGTCAATAAAGGTTATTGTCTATTAAGTCATTTTATTAATTGTACATACTCTCTATTAAGTCATTTTATTAATTGTTCATACTCTCTACTAAGTCATTTTGTTAATTGTACATACTGTACATACTCAACACTTGAATAAATCTTACCACAATAAACAAACAAAGAATAAAATATTTATCCGAGTTTTTGGAATAGCAGTAACACACAAGTGTTACTGCTATTAAAAGTAAAATATTATGGTTTCATCAAAACATATCATCATAGGCTGAGATTAAATATGAGAATAACTGTCCTTTTCAAACGACAGTACTTTCTAAAAGAAACTATTTTTTTTTATGGAGTAGTCGGGCAAACGAGCAAGGGGCTCGCCTGATGGAAAGCACCGCATTTTTGGAATGGAAAGACATTAAAGGGGAGGGAGAGGCAGGAAAAGGAAGGGAGAGGCTGAAAAAGGAATGAGGAGGGCACCGGCCACTTCACTCACCGGTCGGAAAGCGGAAGGACAAACACTTCCACTTCACACCGATTTTCTGTAAGGTTGTGGTACTTAACTGGTTCGAGCCGGCCCATTCAGCAGTGGGAACAGCTATGGTTTTACAACTGTAAGAAATTGGTAAATGATACACGTGGCAATTACAACGCAGTGCCACACAGTTTTAAAAAATGTCCCATGCGTTCGAACCTGCTTAATTCTACGCTGCGCTCGTCATCCAGAGATGTAGGACGTTATACCGATACCTTTGGCTGGACCAGTATACAACAGTATATTTGCAAATACCTCTTCAAGGCATGGAAATGGGCACTTACAAAACTTTGATTACCACATTATCAGTTTTATTTATTATTTCCAAAAAAAAATATATAAAGTTATTTAAGTACGTCATAAGTAATAAACTACGTCGGAGACATTAATTAATACCATAGAAATAATTTTTAATTCAAGAGATAATTTTTTCATAAAATTTTTAATGGTGTCAATCAATGAATATAGGTTTAGAAGAGCAGAAGCCACAATTTCAGTACAATATTCATATCTGTAATATATGAGACAAATCATATCAAAACATATTTATTCAAATAGGCCTTTACAAGCACTTATGAATCGTCATTTTTACTTCTCAGTTCGTAAGGAAGAGACCATCGGATCGGAATGCAGATCTGCTGAGAAGAGCCGGAGAGAAACCCAACAGTGGCTCTTTTAAAAATGCCGTTACAAAATGCCTTAATACAATAATGATAGCTATCCCACATACAAGTCAGTCAACTAAATTCCACGCGTTTCGGACCATAAAAAGCTCTTGAAAGGTATAATAGGATTTATGCAATAGATTATTTCTAATTTTAGTTTAAAAACGCTCAAGTGGTAGACCATGAAGGTTTTTTTCACTTTTTGAAGACGAAATCGAGGTGTTACAAGCTTATTTTTATTTCTAGTATTTACCGTGTCACTGAGTTTCAAGAATTTTTTACAATTTTGTCGGATAAATAATATGTTACTGTGAGGCAACCGTCAGGATACCACGTTTCTTAAAAACATCTCGCAGGGAATTTCGAGCTCACAGGCTATAAATAGACCTGATACGAAAGATAGAAACTTAATAACCGTGGTAGCCACTCAGCAACACCTGCTCTTACTGAATGGGCCGGGACGAACCGGCTAAACCTCGAACTTAAATAATAAAATCGGTGTGAAGTGGAGCTAGTTGTGTAAACGTGGAACGTTTCGTCCGGTGAGTGAAATGGCCTCACCCCTCTCCTCCCAAAAATTCCAATCTTTAAGGTCGGTGTAGCAGAGTTGAGAATGTAGGACAGCGGTGATCGTTTACCATCAGTTGAGCCCCTTGTTTTTTGGTCACCTATTCCATAAAAAAAACTTAAATATCGCCTGCCAGATTTCTTACGTGCCAAGGCCAGTCTTGCATTTTTGCTTTTATTACTTCAACAGGGCGAGTTTTCTATGATTGTTAGACCCTATAGAGGCAGGAGCTTTTTATTTAACTTTTTCGTTTCTTCATTCAACTTTTTCGTTCACCGTTTTCCTTAATTATTATATCATGAATTTTGTGATGCCCATTCAACAGTAGATGATTTTGTAAAACTACTTACTAAACTATTCAATATCGATTTTTTTAATAATTTTATTTTCTACAATAACTTTCAAAAGCGGCGATAGTTTTAGGTTATATGCTTACTGTCAACCTGTCAACTGAAGCCAGATAGACTGGCGCTGTTACGCGTTACGTTACGAAGTGGTTTACATTCCCATAAAATGAAATCACTTCAAAAAACTTGTTTTTATTATATCCTAAAATAATGTTTCATAAAATCGGTTCACTATAGGCGACAATATTGAAGAAGCCTTGGTTTACATTATAAAAATTGAATGTCGTATTGTCTATTTGCGCCAAAAAAGCGGTCGCGGAGTTACAGCGGAGTGGACGTCATCACCATGTCGTGCACGAACTACGTTGCTTCTCCCGAGTCCACGGGCCGTCAGCTCACGGGCGTCTTCTGACAGCTATAAAAGCCACAACGTGTTTTACCATATAAAAAGAAAAAACCTTTGGTTGCTTTGTCTTGGGCTGCATATTTTTTGAGCACTTGCTCCCCGCTAGGAACGCTCGTGTTTCACAACGCTACTTTTGTATAAACATAATAGCCATTATTACCTAATAAACAGAAATGTATGAAAAAGTTCTTCGAATCGTAATGGATATGTGGACTATGAGGATTTTTTTTTTTTTTGGCAAAGCTGCCCGAGTTTTACAAACATGTAAATTGACCCAAGAATGTTGGGTACTACAATCTATTTAATTTGAAGCACTCAATATAGTTATATTATAAGTTCTGTGTACTAGGTACGTATGTTCATCGTATCGATGGCGAAATTGTGACTACACAACACATTTGGCTTATTTTTCTAAAAAAATGGCCATAATATGATTTCATTTATTAAATCACATATAGCATATACATAGGTGTTTCATAAAGTTAATTCTAAATGCAACAATTTATAACACATAAGGCAAAAACAGGCGTATCTTAAGGCGTTGTCCCAAATTGTCAAAAAGCTTTTGCCATATCGAAGAGGGGTAAACCTACACATGCCCATTGTTATGTAGGGTCTTGATAGTGATTTGAAATTACGTGCTTCAGCTATAAAGCCAAGCCTGCTAGGATTTTGAAAATGCATTTTAGGCCGACCTAGAATTAGGAATTCATGAATTTTCTATTCTTAAATGCGTTTTGATATATCGGACGCATGTCTAATGGCTAAGAGATTAATACACTAGAGATGGGCTGAGTCGTTACTCTTCGAGCACTAGGACTATTTTTCTGATGATTTTAAACTAACGCTGACAATTTACTTTGACTAAATATGTTACCAAGCGACCAGTAACTAACATATTATAGAATATTAGTATGCACACTGAGAGTTGCTGTTGTAACCAAAAAATTGCAAAAAATCACTTTTAAAGCCGCAAAGAAACAACGTTCTTTATTTCTAACAAATCACTGTGACATTTAATAGCGGCATGTTGCTTGTCATTTATTATTGTGACGTTATTTTCAAGACATCTCTAGTCAAATGTTTAATGTGTCAATTGACCCGAGCCAACATTTCTTCCTGCGATAATTGTTTGTGTTAACTTAATATAAATAAGTGTCAAAACAAATAAAATAAAATGGCTAACGTTCATACCGGTGAACTACTGAATTTCCAAGATTATTCTCCTGAACACAACGATAGAAGTGCGCGAATCGAAGTTGAAGCAGTGCATACAAATCAGTATAACAATATGTCAAATCCAAATTATGGTTTTGAAGAACCTAAGAACGTCGAAGAACCGCAGGCTACGCCACAAAGTTAGTTTAAATTTAGTTTGTCACTTATAAGACTACTATGAAATAACTATTTGACTAATATGAAACATTTTTGACATTAGAAATTTGACTAGATTTCTTTGACAGTAAAATAAAGCAATTTTCAATATATAAGTTACTCAAATCACTGTAAGTGTATAAATTATATTATATATACGCAGGTGGTAGCTCTTTTATTAAAAGCTCTTTTACAGTTTTAGCTTCAGATGTTACTACTGTATTGCTAGTTATTCCACCGAACCACCAACAAAAATCTTTGAACAGTATTTTTGCAATGGAGAGAATTTTTTTTCTAGCACCTTACTCCACTTTCTAAGATGTTCCTAGCTTAGTTTGTACTTTACTCATTCCATTTACTTATATCCTGACTTTTACATATTTAATGGTATGGTCTTTATATCATACATTTATATAACAGAAATAGGACCTATAATAATTCTAATTCTTGTATTACAACCATCATAAAAATTTGTGAAAATCATGTGTAAATTAAACATGAAAATTTACTTAAAAGAACTTTTTATATTTTCAGCTGGAAACCATAACTTTTGGACAATAGAATATTATCAAAAGTACTTTGATGTTCACACCCATGAGGTGGTGGAGAGGATTATTTCATCAGTTCTGCCTCAGAAGGTCTCCCGTAATTACTTTGATGAAAGGATCAAGGGAAAACCAGACTTATATGGGCCAATTTGGATATCCGTTACTCTAGTAAGACTTAGTATTTTTTTTATGGAGTAGACTGACAAACGAGCAAGTGGCTCACCTGGTAAATGCTCACTCACACACACAAGATTACAGAACTTGCAAAT